>JAJOOH010037356.1:0-17109 GCA_029582605.1 Solanum gracilifrons | reverse complement strand
TTTACATCAAATGAGACAAGACTTTTAAGCTCTTGTGCACCTTTGATTTTGTTCTTTTTAACTTCAGTGCCTTGTTCCATTCTTCTCGCTTGTCTGCAACTATCTATCTGGAGAAGTAATTCTATGGCCTCCTCTTCATGTCCATGGAAATCAATTCCAAAGATCTTCCCCAGTTTGATCAGATTCTGTTGCACCCAAGAGGAATTTTGTTGTTGCTGCAGAATTGGCTCGGCTTCCTCCACTTCCCAATCAACAATTTCTGTGTTTGAATTTTGTAACACTAGCTCATTCCCCTCTGTTACTGTGCTACTGCCGATACCATTCCTGTCATTGTAATGGTGAATTTCTTTCAGTGTAGCTAATTTGTTCAACTAGCATCTTCTCAAGCCCTTAACCTTAATTACACTCTTCTGATCTGGGTAAACTATAGCCCATACTAATTCTTCACAAAGAACTATCCTATCTTATTAGTTGTTTGTGTTAGGAGATGGAAGAAGTCAGCTACTTTGATCAGGAGCTATTTGCTTTTAGTAAGATCCGCAGCAAATTTCATTTGAACTCTTATAACAAGTTTAGCTTCTGAGCTTTAGCCTTAGCAGTCTGATCACCATCCGCTAATCACCATCCATGATGATCACATGTACATCAGCATTATGTAGGCATTGAGTCAATTGCTTCTTTTCGATATTTTCATTGGTTGGTCATGGACCTTCATCTTAATAGTTAGGTTGTCTCAGGGCAATACCTGCTAAGGCTAAAGAACCGGTGACTGCATCAAACACAGCTCTGCAAGACCCTGTAGTAGAGGATTTATCAGTACAAGCCAACGATGTGGAGGTTATAGAAGAAAACGTGCTGGATAGCATTTTGGCTGATGGTAAAACTGGTGCTAAAATTACAGAAGAATGGGAACAGCTGGTTGTATTAGAGATGCCAAAGATGTCTTCTCCCACTTGTATCTCCAAGCTGAAGTTGCATAAGGAGGCTTCATCTCCCCTTCTAAGTACTGGGAAACTTGATGACAAAACTTCACGAATCCTTGAAAGACTGGAGATACCAAAGCAGCTGAAAAGAAAAGCAGCTTCCCCTACATTGTCAACTTTCCATACAGTATCAATCTCTTCAGTAAAGAAGCCTTTGATCCCCTTTGGACCCAGTAATACTGACAGTCAGGTAATTGTTTTGAGCCAGCCCATAAAACCAAACTTTCAGAGGCTAAAGAGGAAAAGATAACTAGGAAAATCCGCCTATTTCAAAAAAAAGATAACTAGGAAAATCCTTTTCAAGCAGAAAGCTTTCAGTATGCAGAGGTCCGTCTTCTCGTTCTATGTTGTTTTGGCATCTCTAATTCTCTAGCATGCTGTCTTTTCATAAGATAACTAATCATGTGCATAAGATGTTCTACATTTTACTTCAATCTTAACATTCTTGAACTATTAACAATTCTGGTTGGTCATGATTACCACCATACCTTGTGATATGCCTTGATAGATTTTGAAATGAAGAGTTTTGAACTATATATGCTACAATTTAGCAAAGATTAAGGAATTTGTCTGGGGAAAGGTCTTTGTAGCTTAATCTTTGACAGTTGACAATGACACATTATAAAGAATGAACTTGTTCCAGGGAAATGAACTGGAAACACCAAACTCAGGAATGACAAGTTTAATTAGTTAAATTCTGATGCATCCTTACATTTTGAAAAATGAGTACATCAAACCATATTTCTAACTTCAAGAAGAGTGACGTACTGACGTATCATCGTCCACCTAGCATTCAGGGAGGAGATTAGATCGGTACACTTCTAGAGACTAGAAAGACTTGTTAGTACAACAACATACCCACTAGTGTGATCTCATAAGTGGGGTTTGGGGAGGGTGGATGTACGCGGACCTTACCTTACCTTGCGTGAGGTAAAGAGACTTTTCTGATAGACTAGACTAGAAAGCCAAAAGACTTGTTAGTGAGTTCTTTATTCGTCTTTTTTACTTCATGAAGAGTGATGCATTATTTCCTCAAATATTAGGTGGAAATATGGTTTTTAGCTAGTTTGCAAGCTTTCACCATACTCTTCAGTTTTTTTTTCCTTTTCTTCAGTTTTGGTCAGTCTTGATTCCTTTTCCTGGTGCATCAAAATAGTCTTTTGGCCCACTCGCACCCATCAAATAAATAAATAATCAGTTATTGAGTTTTGCTCATCAGTGCAGGAAATTCTTAGTGGTGCTGTAGAAAACATAAGTCCTTCGAAATTACAATTTATTCTTTTCTGCATTTGTGTGCCCGTCGGCACCAAACCGGTTGTGTGTGAAAAGTTACTATTAGCCTGCCTGTATCCCATCTTTTAGCTTCTATATTGTGGGACGTCAAAAGACCAACTAATCTATGATTTGAAGTTAGTGGATGGAGTACCGCTATATTCACCAGTATATCTTTGTGCTAGTGGTGGGGTTTAATGATAATATACACTCTTTTTAAACTTCTTTAGTCATAAATAAATAATTAAATTAGAGGTCAAGTTGAAGCACTATCAATGTCCGTTTACTTCCATCTGTCCCACGACCAATTACGTTTTCGTATATGATTATGGGACAACACTGAGTGCATTTAATTATACACAATTTAATGTAGTAAAAGAAAAATAATTTTAATAAGTTAGCATTCAAGTTTAAATATACTCTCTTAAGAATCATACTATATTCAAATTTACAATTTTAATCTTAAATCGGACAACAAACCGGCGTGTCCTCCGGTTGAATTTTGTTGACTCCGAGTTAGCGCACAATGCTTCAATATTCTTTTAGGGAAGCAATCAATCATTACTGCACCACATTATTGGCTAGTGTGATAGAAAAGTTCTTTATGCTACAATTTCAAAAAAAATAGTGTAATGTTTTGTGTATCATTAGTGTAAAACAATCTAAGTATCATGTTTCATATTCTGTACTTGCAGTAATTTTTGTCATTGTCTTCTGTTGTTGTTGTCATGTTACTCCCTTCATTCCCTATTAATTGAATTTTTGAGGTGTTTCACACCTTTTAAGAAAACTAGATTAAGACATAAATTGAACATAGTTTTCCATTTTTACCCTTATTAATTATTGTCAAATTTATTGAAGTCATCACATTGAAAATCCAAATAAAGGGTAAAATTGGAAGAATATTTAAAAAATAGTCTTGAAGATTGAACAATTAAGTTAATTTGAAAAATGGAAAATGCCTCAAAAATTCAATTAATATGGAATGGAGGGAGTATAATATTATTGCTCTCGCCGTTATCTTGTAATTTTGCTTTCATTGTCAATATATGGTAGTTGGATCAATAATCAATTTCTGATTTTTTTTCTTGCTGTGTTTAATATTTCTAATGGGAAATGCTAAATGGCCAGAAAATTTGGTCAGAAAATTAAAAAAACTTTAATATTTTTTTTATTTTAAAACAAACTGATCTTTTTTCCATATTTTAGTTAAAATGTATTTAAGTTAAAAAGGTAAAAATGTTTTAAAAGTTAAAATAACATAGAAAAACAATCATTCTGGCCAAATTTTGACCAAATTTTCTGGCCAAAAAGATATTTCCATTTCTAATATCTTATAGTTTAAAAGTATTGAGGACTCAACTTTGTGAAACTTATTGGGTACTGTCTTCATTCAGGTTTATCCCTCATCCCCACGCCAAAACCCCATTTTCCCTCTTAGCGGTATAGTGAAACATATGAGATATTGTTTTTGTGTAAGAATAATCGGATTACTTCTTTTTACGAATCTTTTCACTTCTCGTATAGTTTATGTACCACTTATCATTGAAGCAAATTAAATAAGACGGTCTCCTTAGTATTCTAACTTTTTTTAAAGCACACCAAGCAATTCTTAAGATCCATATTATCACTGCATTTTTCAAAATTTTATTTTGGGGGTAGATAATAACATTTTGTCATCCACGTGCCACTAAAAGGAATAATCTTATAGCAATTAAGTTTGGTATTCAAACTATATAACTCTTTTTTATACAAGAAGGCCTAGTATACAATTATTACTGGAAACTATTAAACATCCACATATAATGGTCAATAATTACTAAGTAGGTGGCTAGTTGACTCTCTCTTCCACCACCTAAAAGAGTACAAAAAATAAACAATAACAAAAAAAAATGATGACAACCACCTTCCTCTATGCAATTATAATGTAAAATCCAATTTAGTGGTGGGTGGCACCCATAATAACAGGTTCAACTCCACTATCTTCTGCCTGCCTCTCCAAGAGAACATTCTTAATTCCTTCAGCATCTTATCTATATACTTAAAAAAAATCTTATATTTTGTAATATACTAATATTACAACCACAATTAATATATATCAACTTGGTATGCAACATTATCTGTACATAATAGGGAGAGGTAGTGGATTCTAGAAAAACAACTACTGTCCGTGGCAGTTTTGACGAATTCTTTGATGGTCTGTTTAATGATCAAAAATTTTCTTTATGGAAATCAAACTTGGTGGATGTCTTGTGTGAAAAATCCAATGCGTGTTGTTTTAGCTCTTTCGTCAGTGCCGGTGCCCCACAGTAGAACACTCCTGCAAATTGTCAAAAAAGGGAAAACGAGTTAGGCATCGACAATATATGTCATGAAATGGATTTGAAAATGACCCTAGTGTCAATTGCTTTCACAAAGAAAAACTTATCAATTGAACATGCATTTTCAACTCTCACAAGGACATAAAGACACCAAAGTCAAAAGAAAGAAGATTGATTAATAGTAGTACTTACCAACTTTAGCCTCTGGGTGGTTGAGAGCAATGCGTTTGTAGACGTTTCTCCAATTAGGCTTAGCAAAGTGTGACTTAACTCTCGTGCCAGAAACAATGTCTACACCATTTTTGGCATGATGAAGTGACTGAAGCATAGTAATAAGAGCAGAACGAGCATCACCTTCTTCATAAACACTTGTACAATAATTGTGCATTTCAATTACTCCCTTATGATCCATTTCAGCAGCTTCATTCATTATACCTTTGAACCAGTCAAATGAACCTTGTTCTCTTGTGACCCAATAGAAATATGCCCTCCTTGTATTGAAGCTATTTCTTCCACTTGCTGAACCTGATTTACCCCTCTTCTGTGCCATATTGGGACTAGCATTTTGTGCTGCATTTGACATCCCGTTCCCATTTTCCAAGGAATTTTCTTCTTCGTCCATGGCCTTCATGTTGTTGACAATGTCTTTAACGATACTGATCATTGGTGTGGCTCCAATTCCAAGACCCACCAATAAAACCACCTCATATTGCTTGTAGTCTTGTGCTGGTGCTCCGTATGGTCCATCTATTAACACTCTTGGGAAACTGCCAAACACATATCATTTCCATTAGCTATGCTATATAATTAAGTGTTTTTATGGTAGAGTTTATCTTCTACCCACAAGACAAGGTATATGAATTTTTACCAAAGTTATTCGGACTCTTCACAAATGTTATTTCACACAATTCCAAGTAATTATGTATAATAATAAAAATTTGTAATTTGAGAAATAAAACAAGTAACCTTCTATAGCATATTAAAAATTGTAGATATATGTAAAATTAATCCTTTGCTAGAAAAATATCTTGCAAGCAATGGTTCCTTTCTTTTTTTTTCCTTAGAAATATCAAGCAATAATTGAGTTTTGTTTTATACCTCCTTGTCCCTATCCCGGTAATTTCACAAAATAATAACCCTGTAGTACTTTAAGAAGTGGTCCATTCAAAACGTGTATAGATTCTTTAGGAAAAAAGTGACTACGAGTTTGTTATACGTACCAGTCCAGACCAATCACGGTCACTTTAAGTTCTAAACTAATTACATTTGCAGTATTAAATTATCAAAAAAATTGTATTATAAGAATAATATCCCCGGATATTAAGGTGGGAATTTTTTTAAAACTTAATTCTGCATTTCAGTGTGCTCAAAAAGGTGAATGTAATGTAGATAATTATAGAATAGAAAAGGACTTACTTAGGATTATTCTCTCCTTGCAAGTAGTCAGCTCTAAGGAGTCCACTTTTCCCATTAGGTGGTGGCTGGCAAACCTAACAAAGACCAAAATTTACTAATAATTAATTCAGGAAGATCAATAATTAACACTAACATAGTGGAATTAAAATTTACTTTTTGGGAAAAAACGACAAAAAGTAAAATATAAGAGGCGGCTTTTAAAGCTGTCATCCAAAGTGGGACAATCATGCCTCCATTATTTTTATACATATATATATATCGACAAAAACTGAGAACATATATGATAAATTTAATTAACTAGATATTGTAGTTTAAGGATTTAAGTTTTAAAACAATAGTATATAATTATATTTAAAAGGACTAATTAGTAATTAGTAATTACCTCAGAGAAAACAGTTTTAAGTTGTCTGGTCCAATCACCAAGAGTTCTAATATGGACACTGAGATAGTCATCTCCTGGGGCCGAAGTTATGGAAAATGGATGCCTGAAATTTAATATTAATGTTTATCCATAAGTCAGCAAATACTGCAAAGACGTAGTAATTAAAGGATACCAAAAATTCATGACTTGGTCAAGTTTATGACCTGAGAAATAATAATGGATGGGTTGATTTCATTATTTTAATAATTAAATAAAAAAGTTTCACCTACCATTCAAATGGTGAAACCGCAGCACAGTTGACAAACATGTATTGCCCACTTTTGTATTTGTAGCCTTGTGGTTTTGACATGTGAAGGGCCAACACATTTCCTGGATATACAGCCACCTACAAATTCCAGTACCAATTAATTTGTGTTCGAGTCAATCTCAATTTACTGAATTACATTCATGATTGTATGGATAATTATATTTTTGGTCCCTCAAATATTGGTAAATTTAATTTAAATCCTTGTGATATTTGTTTAACATTTAATCACACAAAAGAAAAAAAAAATTGATCCGTCATATAGAAAATATATTATATTTAATTTATTTAATCATTCCCAATTGTGAAGTAACAAAATAAAATAAACCTATAAAACACATGGGAGGCTAAATAATTTAGTTGTTTGTATCTACAAGTTGTGGAGTCATAAGTGATTGTTTCAAATAATTAAAGGTTAAATATATTAAGTAAATATTAGAAGGATTAAAAATAAAATTTATCAATAATCAAGGGACTAAAATGCAAATTTCTCTTGAAATTATTAAGAGCACGACATTTTGTCGGATTGGATTTACCTTCAAAATCTTAACAGCTTTGATGCTTGACCTGAATGCTCTAAGCAACCTTTCACCAGCATAGAGTACTAGTGGGACAGTAAGGTACATCCATGTCTGCCAATTATGAAAAATTCATCTAAATTTTAGTAAACATTCATCAACTTAGAAACTTAAATGAAAATAAAAAATTTTGAACATTTTACTAACCGATCTCTTGTACCAATCTTTGGTAATGTATAGCTTTTCTCCATGGACAATAAGTAGAGTGTAGACAATGATAAACAGATGGTGTGAGTACCAAAAGGCATTGAATCCAGTGAGCTTGTGAAATGGTTTAGGGAAACTGACTCTGCCCCTTCTAAACCATGGGGTTGCTAGTGTAAAAGCTATTGCCATTAGTACCACCATTATAATTCCAGTTACCCCTTCAACTCCCCTCACAAACCACCAATAGCTTTCGGGCTGTTCTCCAAAATAGTATATCATTGGTTCATATGCTTCTTCACTAGCATTCAGTAGCCGAGGGAAATCACACGTTAAATGAGCAAGTCCGTGTATTGCAACCCCCAGTGCAATTGCGACTGCTATCACCTAAACAGGGGAAAAGGAACCTATTAGTTTCTTGTAATGAGCCATCGACTACTCAGGAATTTAACAGTCTAGACGTCTTATAGATAAAACTATAAGGCACCTAAGGTTGGACCAAAACAGATAATAGTCTGGATGTTAGACTTCTACACAATTACTTACTAATTATAACAAAATATCGCTAAGTGATCAACTTACTTTGTGAAAATTGAGATTATCATCGAAAGGAACAGCAGAACCTAATCTGGTCTTGTTACGAAGCCAGGTAATTGTGTTTCTGCAAACTGGGAGTAAAATGATAGCCATGTTGAGCTTAATTGTCTCAGCAGCACCTTTAGCAAGACACACACAGGGACCCATAACACCATATGCAGCTTTTTGTTTATACTGAATATACTTCCAAGTAAATAGACCAGCCATAATTCCAATCCACAACAACAATACCCAAACTCTTTGCCAATTATCCAGTAAAAAGTACATAAAACTCTTATACCATCTCACTAATGGATTTGGCTCTTGTGTGTGCTTAAGTTTCTGACTTAGCATCTGACTCAAGTTCCGGCTTTCGCCTCCTCTCTGCACCGATTGATTTGGTGCTTGCAGTAAAAGCATTTCCAAGTTCTCAATCTGTTGAATACCATAGCATCAACAGTTAATTTTCAATTTAGTACTATAAATTTAAGCTTACTATTAGTCTAATTAATGCCTCTTAATTACCATAATGTATCCCAGGTTATTAGGATCCAACTCTTCCATGATCATTGCCGCGTATTCATCAGATTGTTTCTGGATAGTTGACAGCCTGTTGGCAGACGCACTAAGGCCTATAATCTGCAAATCGCAAAACACATTTCAGAAAAAAATAATATGTGATAGACTTTGTCAATGCCATTCCGAGTTTCTGACGTACAATAAAAGAATAAAAAAATCAGATTTCATAAATACCTCTCTGACTTCTTCTTCTGTGATTCTACCATCAGCATCTTTATCAACCCTGTATTAATTAAATTCATCACACGATTTAGATCTGAACGATTGAATCTGAGATGCTTAATTTATGGGATAAATGTTGAACTGTAACTGATAATTAACCCTTACATGTCAAAGAAGGTCTGAAGTCGAGTATCAAAACTTTGATCTGCAACTTGGTCCCAGAACTCTTTGAGCTGTGCTTTGTTAATGGAATCAGTTGTGATGTTTCTCCTTCGAGCAAGCGCATCATATAGCTCTCCAGCAAATTCCTTGGACTCCTTATTCATACCTAACATTCAAAAACAATTCATTTTCATTTTCCATTTTAACAAGCTGAAGAAAAATAAAACCACACGAAAAGTAACACTAAAATGAAGTATACAGCAAGAAATAACTGTTTGTTGTGACTATAATTCATTTAATTTACCTATGCATTCTCCAAATTTGGCCCGGGGAAGCAAGCCAGTAGTTGGAGCAGTAATCTCATCGAACCGCTTCTCGACGGCGGCCCATCCAGCGCCGCCGTCAGTTTTGCTGATGAACTTAAGACCTTTAAGTGCATGAGCAGCAGCTGATTTATTCCTATCGAACCTTCCAGTAGGAATTGGGCGCTTATTTAAGGAAGCCAATCGCTTGAGCTCTTGAGACACTTGCCGGATTCTCGAAGAAGCATTTCGGACAAGTGAAGCTCCCAAGGTAGATTTCTTCTCCAAACCTTTAGCCAATAAAGCCAACTCCGGATCTTCCACGTCAGCACCGCCGGCAGTTTTGACACTGTGGACAGCCACAGAGTCTTCACGAACGTCGAGAGTGATTTCCACATAAGCATCGTCATTGGACTTGGCGCCGGCTCCGGCACTAGTTCCGATGTCAGTAGATTCCGGTATGTTAAACCTCGCGCTCTTTTTTCCTCCTCGTTTGTTCAGCGGTCCGCTTAAAGGCCCGCTGTACGACGCTCTATCATTCCCTATAATCTCCGTATCCGAGTGGTGATGGTGGTGGTGCGGGTGATGATTTTCCGAATTTTGCATCGCTACAATAGTTTCTTCGTGGAAAAAAGAAATGAATGAATGGAATTCGAATTTGAAATTCCAGTTGTAGATATGGATACCAAAAGGAAAAAGATAACAAAAGTAATCTAATTTGGATTTTCAGACCATAGACTAAAATTCAATAAACAAATAAAAGATTTAGGATTTCTTCTTCCAAACAGAACTCAGAAGTGGTCGTAATGCCTTAATTCTCTTCTACAATAAGGCGTTCAACTTTGGGGTTTATATATAATGGCAAAAGGATGCCGCAATATTTAAAAAAGAAAAAGAAAATAAAAAAAGGAGGGAGCTAGGAAAATGAAGCTGGTCTTTGTTTGACCAAAGAAAAATGTTTTATGTAATATTGCATTATTTCACCGGTACATTGCATGGCTTTATATAACCTTTTAATTATTTTCCTTCAAATAATTATTTTAAGACTTATGTTATTATCAATTAATTAAACTAGATTCGCCGCAACGACCCTCCCGCGGATTTTTCTAAAATATAAAATTTATAATTTAGAGAGTCACAATTCGGATAATTTAATAATGATTGTGTGTGTATCTTGAGGGGAATCAAGTGTGTAATGTAATGATTTACGGAAATTTAGTGAATTCAGTTATATTGTATATTAACTTAAAGTCATTGCTAAAATTCATAAATTACAAATCTTGGGTATTTCTTTGTTTGTATCTGATGAATAAATTTAGGTCGGAGATATAATTTTTCAAGTTTATTTTTTGAAAGAAAACTTTTAATCCGTAAGCACGTATATGGTTATGTTATACATATTTTCTAGGCGAGGGGAGATTTAAAGGTCCAAAAATAATTTGAATTATAACCATTAAATATGAGGAAGACGATGGGTTATAACTTATATATGATATGATTATAATTAATTATTTCAAAAACGATTAGGAACTATTTTTCTACCATATTTATTAATAATATGATTCTATTTAGGACTTGTTCTGGCATACAATTTCTGGTAGAAAATACAACATTTGATGGTAATAAACGACCTAATAATTCACATATGGTTGAACTTGAAATTTCAAGGAAATTTAATTTTTAGCTTGGAAATGTATTATTGAATTGGTCCTTCAATTTTAGTAATTAATATTCACACGCTGGCATGGTTCTTGGATCAAGTGGCAAATATTAGAGACAAAAGCACAAAAAATTGAAGAAGAAGAAGAAGAAAGAGGGAAAATAATATGAATTAGTCAACCTAGGAGTACTTGATAATAATAATAATTTACTTATATTTTAGTTTGAAAAGAAAAAAGTTAACAGCTTTGTCATTTGTGAGTTGATTTGGTCATTCAATTAATATTTTATTCGTTTATTTTTATTTGTTTATGTTTGATTTGACATATTTTTTAAGAAATAATTAATAAAATAATAAGTTTATTATATATATTTTTTAATATAATAAATTTAATGTTTTGCGTAATGCATTGTGAAATGATTATAATTAATAACAAGGTAAAATAGAAACTAAGTGATAAACTATCTCTTGATATTTCAAATTGGACAAGTAAAAGTAACAATGTATTTTTAGTTTAGTGGACGGATAGTAATTATTATCCCAAAAAAAACTTTTTTGGAAGAAAAATAGAATAAAAGGGAAAAATGACTTTCTTATATAATACATATTAATTGTGAGTGATCACTAGAATTATAAAAATTGAATAAACCGTTAATAGTATCACTTAATAATTGGCACGCGGAAATGCATGTGGACAGATTAAAAACTTAGATAGATAAGAAATACTTACGTTACTTATTGATCAGATTGACTAACAACATTATAAGTTGAATTAAACACTAAAGTAGGTAATAACCAATGATCTCACTGTCAATTTTTTCTCCATAAATGATCACCATTATATTCAAATTTAGCTTTTAAATTACGTGGTCGTCGATTAAATTGAATTTTGATGCAAAATACTGTCGTGGTCTTGAAGATAGTTAAACTTAGCAACGACTAATTAAGACATCAAAACACATATGTGCAAACTTAGCAGCGACTAATTATTAATTAAGACTTCATAACACATAGGTACAAACTTAGCAACGACTAATTATTAGTTAAAACTTCAAAACACAATAGGTAAGGCTTAGAGTTGTTTGATGTGCAAATTATGCACAGTAATCCACATTGTACAAATTTGCATGTGTTCTACCTAATAATATTGTTAAATCAGTTATAAACGATAATTAATCTCAAATTTAACTGAGATTGAAATATGATTGTTATTGTTAATTAGCGATAAATTATTATAAGGACAAAAAAACAACTTAGAAGCATTTTTGAATTCGTGGACAGTGTTAATATATATCACAAATAGTTTGATTTCTTAAACTTTGACTAAATTATATTAAGTCCTGGTCTTGATTTTGTTCACTTTCCCGTTTCAGCAAATGCGCATGAGTTTAGTCTGAAATTACGTCCCTGATTGAAGTGGCAAATGGATTAAATGTTTGATTAATCGTAAAAAAATATTTAAATTCACTCAAATATGCTTGAATATCGCTTCAAGTTACTAGAAAAAAAAAAACTAAAACATAGTTTTTATACGATACTTCTTAAATAAAGTTGAAGGATTTTTTTTATTATAAAAAATAATTTAATAACCTTCACAGATACGTAAATGAAAATTAAGTTAACAGTGATATAATGATAGTCGAAAAATAATCGAGAAATTAATATTAACACAATATGAATTCGAAGTGATAACTTTTTTTTTTTACCCTCCCTAGGAGATCCACCTCTTTTGCTCCCTTGGTGACTCAAACTCGCAAAGTTCGGATTGGAAGTGACGGGCTTACCATCTGAGCAACTCCCTCTCGTCAATTCGAAGTGATAACGGTCGGTCGATGAGTCGCATTTAATAGATTTTATTACTGGTGTTATCCCACTAAGATTATCTGTTACATTACGTAATTAATTAAAAAAAATCCTTGGCTAAAATTGGTCATCTTGTGCCAAATCTTTGATTACTGTTCTTGACAAGCGTGCATATTTTACAATTTTCTATTCTATGTTGATCGACAGCACAAGGACATACATATGTTTAAAGTGTGTTTACATAATAATTATATATTTTATTGTTTGCGATGACAAATTTTGAATTTATATGATTTTATAAAGATAAACTGGCCAACAATAGTAGTAATTAGTTATTCTTTAATATAAATATTTCACATGATACAAATAATCTTTTCATGTAGAACATAAGTCCTTTTTGCACAATTTAAAATGATGAATATAAACTTATGAATAAATTTTTACATTTTAAAAAAAATCAAAATCACGATATAGAATTTAAATGATGATTTTTTTTAAAAATGTATTTGAATCATGAAATCATGATCACGAATCGTATATTCAAAACCTCATTGAAATCATAACAAACATATCCAAAATGCCTACTAAGAAATGTTTTATTTATTTCTTTAATATTTTGATGAAGTAATTAAGATCAACTCACATACTCATAGTGTCTCTCCATTTTCCACTCAAAATGTGCTGTTATGTTTAATTGAAGGAGTAATACGTAGAGAACTCACATTTATGACTCTTTTTAATCATTGTTTGATTTTAAAAATTATTAAATATGATTATCGGTTTGAAGCTACCTACTTGAAGTAGATCAGGAACTTCTATATAATTAATTCTTATTTTTCACGAATAAACTAGAAAACTAAACTCCTTAGGTAGTTGGAGAACGCTTCTCGAACTCAAAGTCAATTTAACGTGAATTATTTAAGAAGGAGAAGAAAACAAGTTTTAATTGAGTATGTTATCCTTTATTTAAAAATAAAATAAAATCGAATCTATTTATTGTTCCATATATGTGTTGACTAATTTTTAAAGAGAAGTTCATAAGCAAAAAAATTGCAGTGTGTTCAGACTAGATGTGTCTTCGTCATATATAATTGCAGTGTAAAGTATCATACATTTGAATTCTTTGTTCTAGATCTTATAAAAGGTAGAAACTATTAGAGCATAAATTTCAAAAGTAGTTGATATATATAGTCTATATATACTAGTAATATACTTTACTTTAAGCCTTTTATTTTAATGGCCTCTTATATTAAAAAAAATAAGTATTTCATGTTATTTATTCGTTTTAGTAAATTTAAAAAGTTTTATCATATTTTTTTATATTATGTATAGTATTAAACAATTACATAAATAAGTAGTAGTCAAATTTAAAGTTTTAAAGTATTATTAATAAAATTAATTTAATAAAACATAAATCTATTTAATTTTTTTTGAAAGATATATACGTAATTAATAATAGAGATCAAGTAATATAAAATAGAGAAAACATAGGAATCATATAGTATCAATTATATACATATACTCTCAGCTTGCCATTATTTTTTTTATCAAGGGTATTTGCAGAACACTAAATTCAAGAAAAATACTGGAACATGGAGGGTGGTTCAAAGTTGCTATAATTTTGGAAGGTGAAACTTAATTTTGGTAAAAAATTACTAGTAGAACCTTTAAGAAGGAAGGCATATTTTTCGAATAGAAGCTTGCCTGTTGTTGAATTTCAGAGAATCTGAGATGAAACCTGGTTCACCATTAGTGAAGCTTCGAGAAACAGGAAGAAGAAAAGAGAGCTTTGAGATTGATTGAAGAATTGGGGAAACTGAATTAATGAATTGATCTCAATTATTCCTTTACAATATATACAATACAATGAATGAGCTTAGCACAGATTCCAAGATAACAAACTATGCTAACAAACAAAAATAACCAACTCTTAACAACTAACTAACTAACTACTAATTAATCTGTCAACTAATTACTAATTAGATTAAGAGCTAAATGTGACGTTATCTCAACACCCCCCCTCAAGTTGGAGGTGAGTAGCTCACAGCCAACTTGTGCAAAATAATGGAATGCTTTGAACTTGGTAAAGGCTTGGTCAAAACATCAGCTAGTTGTTCCTCAGTTGAAATGTGATGAAGGACAATGAGGCCTTCTTGCAGCTTCTCCCTAACAAAATGACAATCCACTTCTATATGCTTTGTTCTTTCATGAAACACAGGATTTCTTGCAATATGAACAGCTGCTTGACTATCACAAAACACAGAAATGGGCAGGTTACATGGCATATGTAGTTCAGTTACCAACCTCTCCAACCATACCAATTCCCCCACTACTTTTCTGACTGCTCTGTATTCATCTTCTGCTGAAGATAGAGAAATAGTTGTCTGCTTCTTAGATTTCCAACAAATAGGACTATCTCCCATCAACACAATATATCCACTCACTGACCTTCTAGAATCAGGGCAGGCAGCCCAATCTGAATCACAATAAGCAGTGACAGTGTAATCTTTATCATTGGATAAGAAGATTCCTAAACAAGGATCATTCATAAGGTATCTGAGAACATGATATGCAGCCTTCAGATGTGGTTCCCTAGGAGATTGAAGGAACTGACTAAGATGCTGAACACTGAAGGCTATGTCTATCCTGGTATGTGTCAAAAAGTTCAATTTCCCTACTAACTTTCTATAATGTGTAGGGTCTTTCAACAACACCCCCTCATCTGCCTTGAGTTTAACCGTGGATTCAAGAGGAGATAGGACTAGTCTGCAGGATGAACAATCAAATTCTGTCAATAGATCTGTAGTGAACTTTCTCTGTGAAATCAAAACTCCAGTGTCTTTGTAGAGTATTTCTAATCCCAGAAAGTAGTGAAGTTTCCCTAGATCTTTGATCTTGAATTTGTCATGAAGGAAACACTTTAGAGAACTTATTTCACCAACATCAGTTCCTGTTAAAACTATATCATCAACATAAACAGCAACAAATACAAGAGAAGCACCAGTTTTTCTATAAAACAAGGAATAATCACTGTCTGAGTGAGAATACCCTCTTGAGAAGAGTACTTGAGCCAACTTATCATACCATTGTCTACTTGCTTGTTTGAGACCATATAAAGATTTCTTGAGTTTGCAACATAAGTTTGTATCCTCTACTAGAAGCCCTTGAGGTATGGTCATGTAAACTTCCTCACATAAATCTCCATGGAGGAAAGCATTGTTGATATCCAATTGATACATATCCCAGCCCTTTTTCACAGCTATACTGATTAAGGTTCTAACTGTAGTCATTTTCACTATTGGAGAAAAAGTCTCATTGTAATCAACACCTGCCTGCTGAGTGTATCCCTTTACCACAAGTCTGGCTTTGTATCTTTCCACTGAATCATCAGCTTTGTGTTTGATTTTGTACACCCATTTACACCCTATTGCTTTCTTCCCTGCAGGTAACTTAAAAAGTTCCCAAGTATGATTAGTATATAAGGCCTCAAATTCGGATGTCATTGCCATTTGCCAGGCAGGATCCAACACTGCCTCTTCATATGAAGATGGTTCAGTGTCATGTGAAATGTTCTGAACAAGGTGTTGACTGTCTGTATTAAAACTAGTAAGAGATGTATGATGGTTAAAAGAAGGAGAGGGTGAGAATGATGATGAAGTTGAAGGTTGTTTTGGAGGTAATGAATAATGGTATTCTTTAAGGTATGTGGGAATGGTGTGTGGCCTTGTGGATCTCCTGAGGTTGTGAACAGTAGTGTCTGGTAGGTCTGTTACTACAGGATCAGTTGGTGTTGGTAATACATCGTTATTAGAGGATAAAGGTATGTAAGCATGATTAGGCAAAACAGTACTAGTGACAGTATCAGTGGTGTCATCATCCAACACATTAACCTTGTAAAAAGAATTATTAGTAGGACTTGACATAGAATTATCAGCAGGACTTGACAAATTAAAATTGGTGATTATTTGCTTTAGTATTGTAGCAAAACTGGTATTTGGTTCTGAAGCAGAGAATGGAAAAACATTTTCACAAAATGACACATCTCTGGAAACATGTATTCTCTTAGTACTCAAGTCTAAAACCTTGTACCCCTTTTTGTTGAAAGGGTATCCTACAAAGATGTGGGGTGTAGATCTTGGCTCGAATTTGCTCTTATGAGTTGTAGTTGTAGGAAAACATAGGCAACCAAAAGATTTAAGGTGTGAATAGAGAGGCCTTTTATCATACAATGTCTCAAAAGGAGTTTTGTCATGGAGAGTGGAATTAGGCAACCTGTTAATCAAATAAGTTGCATCGAACAAAACGATGTCCCTATCTGAAGATGAGTAATAAGCCGGATCTGATAGAGCTGTCAACCTACACAACTGTGTAGAAGCAAGGGTGAGTACCAAAAGCAACAGGTACTCGCAAGTAACACTAAACTAAGCTAAACTAGTAGCTACAAACAACTCCTTTCAATCCCAAC
>JAJOOH010037355.1:0-26096 GCA_029582605.1 Solanum gracilifrons | reverse complement strand
TATATATTCACTTAAAAGCATGAATTCCTAACTTGAATGTTAAATTACTATAATATCCCTAACTTGTAATTTTTTTTGATGAGTTGTGACTTTTTCGATAAGTTGTGACTTTTTTCGAAGGGTCGTGATTTTTCAATGATTTGTGACTTTTCCAAAGAGTTGGGATTTTTTCAATAAGTTGTGACTTTTCCAAAGAGTCGTGACTTTTTCAATAAGTTGTGACTTTTTCAAAGGGTTGTGACTTCTCGAAAAGGTCATGACTTTTCAGATAAGACACAAAAAACATTTGTTCATACTACCCTTTATTAACTATAAATAGAAGGGCTTCCTCTCATTTTTCAACTAATTTTTTTTTAAGCTTCTACTCTTCTTCTTCTTGCATTTTAAATTTTTTTGTGTGATTTATTGTTGTTGAGTCAGTTCGAAGTTTAGCAAATTATGAGGTACCACTAGTATGATGAAGTAAGTCGTTCTATTCTAAGAGGGTATATTTCATAACCTCGAGTACTTGAGAAAAATAATTTTGATGATATAATAATTAATTTTTTGCTTAATATATACATTAGTATGTAATGTTTCAATATATGAAGTTAGCATGATGTAGTCTAAATTCATTTGTCTTTGTTGACAATTTTTCCTATGATGTAGATATATGCTTCTGAATATTTTTTCCAAAATTTAAAGAATTGTCACGATTTGTTTTTGATGATCAAGACAAAAGGATGATTTTATTTATCAGTGTTACTTATGTGATTGGGACTCTCATGAAGTTTGCTTCAAA
This sequence comes from Solanum gracilifrons, assembly GCA_029582605.1. NCBI lineage: Eukaryota > Viridiplantae > Streptophyta > Magnoliopsida > Solanales > Solanaceae > Solanum > Solanum gracilifrons. The sequence continues at coordinate 25,315 of JAJOOH010037355.1, read as the reverse complement.
ATAGTTATTACTATATAAACATTGCCCTTTTGTTTTACTTATTTACTATTTCTTAATATTTCAGTATTTTAGACGAAGAAAAGTTCATATGACTTGTAATAGCGCCAGTTGAAGTTTGTATTAGTTTAATTTTTATTATTTATTTAATAATAAATTTTATGAGATAAATATTTTCATTAATGCAAATATATATTTCTATTTGGGTAGGTATTTGTATTTAAATTAAAGTATTATATATGTCACAAATGTATTATCAAGTTAACAAGATCTTCTAACTTCAAAATATATTATTTTATAATGTTTCAAGTTTATTTTATTTTAAAAAAAACTCACAACAAATATGAAAATATGTAAAATGTAGTTGTTCTCTTCACATGTTCATGTGACATCTAAACAATTTAACGTAGAATACACATGCAAAAAAAATCTGGTTAGATGACAAGAAAAATACAAAGAAAATATTGTTTATAAGGTAATATTAGTGAGATAATACTAATTACATGATTGAACCTCATCAAATTGAAATAAATATATACATTATTGTATTTAACTAATAAAAATTTTCATTGACCATCTTCATAGGTTTGCGTGAATAAGAGATATATATGACGATCCACGTTGAACATTCACAAAAGATTCTGCAATAATATTTTTTGATAAGCTTATTATTCAAATCTTTGCTTAAACAAGCAATATTATTTACTATAACAGATATTTTTGGAATTGATAATCACGTGCAACGCACGTGTCAAAAAACTAGTATATATATATATATATATATAATATTGGTTTGTATGATTTTTTTTCTTTTTGTGAAGGGTAAGCATAATCATTCATATTTTCAATTGGAAGATGAACAAAACAAAAAATTCATGAATTTACTCCAACATGAAATTAATACAAAGTATACAAAGGATACATAATCAAGAAACTTTATGGTGGTTGATTCATGTACTAATATGATGATTTATAATTTTGTATTTAATTTATTAAATAATTTATAACATTTAAATTTAATGTAGGGGTAAAACCGTATTCTAACTTTTGCCTAAAGTTCTTTCCATTTTAGTATAATATGATTCATCAACTATTCTTCCTCTCTGCTTGTTTAATTTTCTTCGGCCAATTCAACCTTAACATTTGCGATGACAGTTACTTCATCATTATGATCAACTTCATCTAATATGTGTTCATGATGTTCTAGACTATTTTCTAACTCAATATTCAATATTTGATGATCAACTTCTACATCATTTTGGTACACCACATCTAACATATTATCAACCTCAAATCTATCTATACACTTGCTCTTATAACTACCCACGTGAGACAATATCTCTATGCAAAGGATATGAAAAACAATATACTTACTTCACATTTTGGTCAATTGGTAAAGGGTCCTAGTTAGTGATCACATTATCGTGTGTACTTAACTTCAATTAATTTATGTTATTGATTCACATTTGTACCTCTATGTGATGGATCAAACCACTTGCATCGAAATAGTACTATCTTTTTTCCGGCCATCCAAGATACCTAAGTTCTAGGATATCTTGTAGCACACCATAATAATCAACAATTTCATCACGAGTCCATCGACATCACCTTTAGGGGTCATTTGGTAGATGGATAATAAAGATTCAGGATTGAAAATAATGAAATTTTGTTACTATTTTAACAATGAACGGAGAAAATTTTTAAATACAAGTGAAGACCAACAACAACTCCTATACTATAGGAGGTGTATTCCTAGTGGACTCTTAATAATGAATGTGTAGTACTAAACCTATAAGAAGGAAATAACTAACTAACAACTACAACTGAATATGCCTTATTATTGGGAAGATGTGCCAATACACCCCTGCAAGTTGAAGGTGAAATCAACAACCTTAAGCTTGGGTAGAAGTTTGTGAAAGAACAGACGAGACAAAGGCTTTGTAAGTGTGTCTGCAAATTGATCTGTAGCATGTAGATGTCGAACGCGCCCCTGGTTCCTCTGCACTGGATCTCTAACAAAGTGAAAATAAAATTTGATGTGCTTCATCCTGTTATGCAAGATAGGATTTTGACAGAGATAAGTGACACCAACATTATCACAATAGATTAGTGGTGGTTCAAATAGCTGGGCATGTAGTTCTGTAAGAAATTATTCAACCCAATTGACTTCAGTAAGATAAGACGCGACATCCCAGTACTCTACTTTAGTAGAAGACCGAGCTACAATACAATGCTTCTTGGATGACCAACTAATGGGATTTTGACAAAAATAAAGAATATATCAAGAAGCAGAAGTCTTATCATTAATGTCACTTGCCCAATCCGCATGAATACATAAACAACCCAGGAGATGTGTTGCTCGTTATCTGTAAACTATAATTCTTGGTATGTTGGAGATAGCGTAGAAGCCGTTTAACAGAAGAGCAGTGTGTTTATGTAGGAGCATGCATAAATTGACATTACTTATTGACGACAAAGCTTATGTCTGGTCCGGTAAATGACAAATACTGAAACTTACCAACAACTTGACGATACAAGGTGCCATCCACAGAAGGTATACCATCCTTAAGGGATATAGAAGTAGGTGAACTCATGAGTGTGTGAATAGATTTACATCCAGACATATTATGGCCAGCTAGAAGATCACAAATATACTTGGGTTGAGTAAGAATGATTCCAGCTTGAGTTCAAAGGACCACTACACCTAAGAAGTAGTTCAGTTGTCGTAGATCTTTGAGAGAGAATCCAGACGAAAGAACTCAAATAGCTTGTTGTATAACATAAGAATTGGAACCAATAATAATAATGTAATCAACGTATATAAGAATGTAAACCAGTTGTTCTACTGTGATGAAGAATAAAAAGGGAGGAATGAGAGCTGGATTTTTGAAATCCCATTTGGATGAGGAACTGCTTTAACTTGGAATACCATGCGTGAAGAGTGCCTGAATTGCTTTATTTAGTTTGCACACATAATGAGGAAAATCAGGATGGACATACCTAGGAGGTTGGCACATATAGACATCTTCATTAAACTGACATTGAAGAAATGCATTGTTCACGTCCAACTGGTGCAAGTGCCAATTATACTGAACTGCAAGTGATAAAACCAATCTAATAGTAATAGGTTTAACGACTTGGCTTAAGGTAGAGTGATAATCTACACCTGAACGTTGAGTAAAACCTTTTGCAACCAACCGAGCTTTATATCTATCCACACTTCCATCTGGTTTGGTTTTGATACGATAAAGCCATTTGTAGTCAACCACATTGCGTGATGTGGACGATGGTACGAGCTCACAAGTTACATTGGTCATTAATGCATCAAACTCAAGTTTCATAGCTTCTCTCCAGTATGCACTCTTTTGGGTAATGGTAAGATAATCAAACACTTTTTTGGGGTAGTGGTGTTATTCTCAGAACGAGTGATAGGGCGATGAACAGTGGGTGGTAGGGTAGATGATATTGTTGTGGTAGATGATGGATTGATACGGGAAGATGGGTTAGGAGGTGGGTATTGAACCTGAGTTGGGACTGAATCTACATCAGGTAAATGAGGTGCTGCGGGTGGGATTTGTGCTTGCCGGTCACTACCTCAAGAGATGGAGTTGAAGATGGATCCACAGACAAAGTCTTTTGCAATCGTGTAGCAATCTGGATTGGTGGTGGAATCTCATTATTTATTGATGGCACATGTACATGAGTGGAACCTTGTGATTCTTTTGGCCGAATATCCCATTGTAAAGTTAAAAGTGTTTTTTCCTTAATGGAGGAAAACATAATAGAAAAGGGAAATTTATTTTCATAAAAGATAACATCTCGAGAAATGTATATTTTTTGAGACATAGGATCATAACATTAACGATTGTGGTGGACATTAGAATAGCCTAGGTAAACACAAGGAGTGGATCTTGGATCTAATTTGTGTTTCGTATACAACCTAAGCCATGTGTAACAAAGGCAGCCAAAGGATCGAATAACTTGGTAATTGGGAATTTCGCCAAACAACCGTTGGTATGGAGAATCATTTCCAAGAGTTGGTGTAGGCAATCTATTAATCAAGAATGTGGTTTGGTGACAAGCAAACGACTAAAATATTGGAGGCATGGAGGTTTGATGTAAAATGGTTTAGCTGTTTCAATAATGTGGAGGTGTCTACGTTCAGATATGGCTACTCGTTACGGTGTATATGGGGGAAACACAATGTGCTCAATGTCGTTGGCATGAAGGAATAGCTTGAGGCCTTCAAACTCACCACCATCATCAGTGTACACTGAGAGGATTTTTGTATGAAAATAGTTTTCAACAAGAGGTTTAAATTTGGAAAAAATTGTTTGAACCTCACTTTTGTTTTTAACCGTATAAAGCCAACTATATTTCATAAACTGATCAACAAAAATTACATAATATAATTTTTTATCAATCGACAAAACTGGTGAGGGCCCCAGAGATCACTAAAAATAATTTGCAAAGGATTTGTGCTCTGTTAAGTATTCTAAGAAAGAGGTAGTAGATGCCTTTTATTAGAAGAACAAGAATTGCAATAATCAATCTTTTCTAAATTTGAAACAACAATTGAAAACTTATGCAAGAGTGTGTTAAGCACTCTTTTATTTGGATGTCCTAATCGTATATGCCAAGATTCTTGAGATTCCACCTTAGTTGTTTGGTAGCTCAGATTGCATTGTCCTCTTCCGAAGGGCCATTCATAAAGGCCATCTCTATTCTGGCCGTGTGCCAACACTACCCCCGTGCTCAAGTCCTTCACAAGAAAAGAAGACGGAAAAAATTTCATGGATGTCAGGTTGTCTTGACAAAATGAAGACATGGATGTAAGACTACGTTTAATATCTGGGACACATAGGGTATTTGAAAGGTGAATTTTTTTGTTGAAAGTAATTAACTGAATATTACCAGTGTGAGTTATAAGAATTTTGTTAGCGTTACCCATGGTTATTCGCTCAGTCCCTATGTAGTCATCCGAACTTTCAAGTTGTTATGAGTCAGTGTTCACATGATGAGACGCTTCAGAATCAACAATCCAAGGCATTGAAGCATAGTGTGCCTTGGCATCCAAGTGGTTATGAGAGCATGAATGACATACATTGGCAGTGTGCCCGATTCGACCACACAAGTGGCAAACTGGACAATGTGGTTGAGGAGGCGCATGTGTACGCCAATTTGAATGGGTGGGTAATGCAGGTTGCTGTCTAGAATTTTGTGGACGCCATGGTTGGCCTCGCTTATGGTTGTGAGGTGTTGGAGAAAACCTTTGCGCCATAGCAGCAGTTATGGACGGCGCTGCTTGGTGAGGCTCTTTATGGTGAAGAAAAATCTCTCTGTTGAGAAGCTTGTTATACAGGTCTAATAAGTATTAATGCTCCCAGATATTTTGATGATCTCCTCACAAGTGCGAGGACCCGGTCCTTTGCAGAGTATGTTTGTCCAAGATTATATGTTGTACAGCTGGCAAGCTGTCACTTCAGCGGTTGGTGAGGCGCCAGTGTCCTAAACCAATCAGAACGGACGAGGTTGTTTGTACGTCGGACAATAGCTCTTTATGGTTGATATATTCAACACACAAATAACATTTTACTCATTCATTCAAAGAGAGATATTCAAGCTTCAAAACAGTAAGGGACCTAATAGATTGCATAATTGCTTCTTGTACCAGTTGTTACCTTGATTGCTTGTATTTGTGTGAATATTGTAGGAATCGTTTCGCTTGTGATAGAAATGTTTCAATCTTGGGTGAATTGTTGTAAGAACTTAGTTGTGAGTTACTTAGTGTCTTACATCAAAGTCTATATTAATCAGTTGGGTTAGTATAGTGGGCAATGTTGTATCTGCTTAGGCTCGTTTAAATAATAAGTGGTATTACTTAGTGTGGAGATTAACAGGTTAATCTCATGTTGTAAACTATGTTTTACATTTTGGTGTGAAGATCAGTAAAAACAGTTTGAAAATCCCTGTGAGACAGGTCGTAGTTTTACTCCCTTGAGCATGGAGGTTTCCACGTAAAGTTGTGTGTACAATATTTACCTTCAGCATTTATTTACTTTCAGTATTTGTTTACTTTCTATCATTGTAAATCGTGTTGAGGACCTGGTCCTATTGTAGGTAGTGGACGCATACATTCCAACAAGTGGTATCAGAGCTTGAGTTTTCGATTTGGGTAACACCAACAAAAGAAAAGATCCTGAAGGAATGACTGCTCCACCCAATATGGAGGAAGGTCAGTCATCTACCAAACCACCTCGCTTTAATGGACAATACTATGGGTGGTGGAAGAATCGCATGCATGATTACATCAATGCTAAAGACACTGAGTTGTGGGACGTGATTCTTGATGGACCTTACATTCCCACAAAGGAGGTAAAAGATGGAGAGCTGACTACAATAGTTATCAAAACCATAAAGGAGTACAATGAAATGGATAGGAAGAAGAGAGAGAAAAATTATAAAGCAAAGAAGATTATAGTATGTGGAATCGAGTCAAATGAGTACAATCGAATCTCTGCCTGTGAGACAGCCAAAGAGATATGGGACTGTCTCCAAACAGCCCATGAGGGAACAACACAAGTGAAGGAGTCTAAGGTCGATATGTTTACGACTCCATATGAAAACTTTTGTATGAAGGAAGGTGAAACTATCTACGAGATGAACTAAACATTTACCTCCATAACCAATGAATTGAGATGCCTTAGTGAACCTATTACCTTTAGCAAACAAGTTTGGAAGATTCTCAAAGTGCTTCCTAAGTCATGGGAAAGCAAAGTGAATTCTATAACTGAAGCAAAGGATCTGAAGACGTTTTCCATGGATGAACTGATTGGAAATCTCCAAACTTATGAGTTGAACAAGCAACATGGGACAAACATGAAGGAGTGAAAGAAGGAGAAATCAGTTGCTTTGAAAACATCTCAAAACTATGTGACTAAGGAGGAGGCTGAAATGGCATATATCACTAGAATGTTTCACAAGATTATCAAGAAGCATGGAGGCTTTCAAAAGAAAGCTTCGACCGTAGAACAACAAAGACAAATGATATTTGTCATAAATGTGGCAAATCTAGTCATTTTATGAGGGACTGCCCCAGCCAAAAGCAGGAAACTCAAGACTTCAGGCCTCGCAGAAGGGATCAGGTCCTAAACCATGCCAAGAAGAAAGCTCATGCTAATCAATTGGTAAAGAAAACTTTGGCTGTATGGGGAAATGCATCTAGCGAGTCTGAGGAAGAGACAGACAGTCCAGAAGATGTCTCAATGATGGCTGTGGAAGATGATGAAACTGTCTACAATTCCATTTTCTCACTAATGGAAAAATCTGATGATGAAGAGGATCTAAATGAGGTAATCCTCTTTGATCTCAAGGATAATCTAGATACTCTTCTCATTAATAGATTGAGAAAACTTGTTGTTCTATTAATTGACTCAGTTGATGAACTAACTTCTGAAAAATTAACGATGAGTGAAATGCTGAGTTTGTGCGAGGATGAAAACTCAGCTCTTAACTCTCAAATATCCGAAATGAGTGTTAGGATAGGTATTCTTGAGACCAGTAGTCCAGAACCCAACGAGGAACCTGGTACCTCTAAGGGTGGGAAGCGAAAAACTTAGTAACTTTGAGGTTGAACTAGAAAAGAAACTTAAGTCCTCTGAGTCTAAGTTAGTTGCCTCCCTGGAAAGGAACTCTTAACTAATGAAGGATCTGTGTAAGGTCAAAGAAGAGTTGAACCACTCCCTCGAATGGATAAACTCGTCTAAGATACTTTCTAACTTAGCAAATCAGAAGTTCAACAACAGAAAGGGATTAGGTTGTAGACAGATAGAGCCTCCCTACAATCCTCATAGTAAATATATGTCTGTCTCTGACAACTTTTTGTGTACCCACTGTGGAAAAAATGGTCATCAGAAAGAAAAATGTGAGATTTTGAGGGGAGTAAAAGAAAGGTAGGAGAAGTTTCTTAAATCAAGAAAGGGTTTTGAGAAAAAGAGAAAGGTACCTGGTCCCGGTTACTACTTTAGCAATAACACTTTACCCCATGGACAGGAAGGTTTCTCATTAAGCCTTTTGATAGTTTTCGGAACAATATTTGAAGTGGATTCCTAAGTCTAATAAGTGATTCTTGTGCAGAAGAGAGGGAGCAGTCAGTGCTGGTACATGGATAGTGGATGCTCAAGGCACATGACTGGAGACACTCTAAACTTCCTCTCTCTGAAAGCACACCAAGGTGGTGGTGTGTCATTTGGTGGTGGAAAGAATGGATTTATTCTTAGAATTGGCAAGATAGGAAGAACAACTGATCACTCCATAGACAATGTACACTATGTGGATGGTTTTAAATACAATCTCTTGAGTGTATCTCAAATCTGCGACAAGGGAAATGAAGTCAAGTTCATGTTTGATAGGTGTCTGGTTACAAATTGTGCAACTAAAAGGGTTGTTATGTCTGCCAAAAGAGTCAAAAATATGTATGTTGCGGATCTTGACTCTATTGAAGGAGACAGTCGTTCATCCCTGAGCACTCAAACCGATGATGCAAATCTATGGAATCGGAAATTGGGTCATGTAAATACTTTTTTGTTAAACAAGCTTGTTGCAGGGGACCTAGTCCGTGGACTGCCAAAGTTGAAGTTCTCAAATGATAAAGTCTGTGACGCCTGGGCAAAAGGGAAACAAGCAAGATCATCCTTCAAAGCCAAGAAAGGCGTGAGCACAACCAAACCTCTAGAGCTTCTTCACATGGACTTGTGTGAAGCAGTCAAAATTCAAAGCAGAGGAGGTAAGAAGTATATTCTTGTAGTTGTTGATTTTTCCAGGTTCACCTGGAATATGTTTCTGCGGACTAAGGATAAGACTGTCGGACTTTTGATCACGTTTGCCAAAGCTATTCAACTTAAAGTCAACTGCAAGATTGCTAGTATCAGGTCTAACCATGGCACAGAGTTTGAGAACTCTCAAATTGAAGCTTTTTGTGCTGAAAAAGGAATCAATCACAATTTCTCTGCACCAAGAACTCCTCAGCAAAATGGAGCTCTTGAAAGAAAGAACAGAACACTGGTAGATATTGCAAGAACCATGCTAATTGACTCAGGGCTTGCAATGAACTTTTGGGCAAAAGCAGTCAATAAAACATGCTATGTTACAAATAGGTGCCTTATCAGGTCTGTGATCAAGAAAATACCTTACGAGTTGCTAAATGACAGAAAACCCTCAATTGCTCATCTTAAGCCATTTGGGTGCAAATGTTTTGTATTGAATAATGGAAATGATGACCTTGGCAAGTTTGATGCCAGAGGTGAAGAAGGAGTGTTTGGCGGGTACTCTTCTACCAGCAAGGCCTATAGGGTTTTAACAAAAGCACTCTATGTGTTGAAGAGAGAATGCATCTGATATTTGATGAGTCTAAGAAAAATGATGAGCACAAGGAAGACCATGAGTTGGAGGAGCTGATCAAGGGAAAACAGGATGAGGCAATCCAAAGTCCTGAAAACAAAAAGGTTGCAAAACAAAATGGCGTAGAACACACAGGAGAACCTGGTCCCTCTTGTTTAGCCTAGGAGGCATTATCTCAAAATCAAGAAGATGATGAAAGTGAATCTGATGTTGATGTGGAAGAAGAGATTACCAGAAAGTCCGGATGGAAACATCAATCCTCACATGCACTGGACAATCTCATCTCTCCACTTCACTCCGGAATACAAACTAGATCTAGAACAAGAAATGTAGTTGCATATTCAGCCTTCATATCATCCACTGAGCCTAAGAACATCAAAGAGGCTTTACAGGATGCATATTGGGTAAGCTCAATGCAAGAAGAGCTTCATCAGTTTGAGAGAAGCAAAGTTTGGCACCTCGTCCCCAGACCTCTCAACAGAACCATTATTGGAATAAGATGGGTCTTCAGAAACAAACAAGATGAGCATGAGACAATCACTAGAAACAAGTCAAGACTCGTGGTGCATGGGTACAACTAAAAGGAGGGGATTGACTATGAAGAGACCTTTGCTCATGTAGCCAGAATGGAAGTTATTCAAATCTTGATAACCTTTGCTACCCACATGAAATTTAAGCTATTTCAAATGCATGTCAAGAGTGCATTTTTTAACGAGAATTTGAAAGAAGAAGTCTATGCCAAACAACCTTCAGGTTTCCAAGATACAGAACTGCCAAATCATGTGCTGAGCTGGATAAAACTTTGTATGGTCTAAAACAAGCTCCCAGAGGTTGGTATGAACATTTGTCGAGGTTCCTCCTTGCAAATGGGTTCAAAAGAGGTAAAATTGATAATAACTTGTTCCTAAATTCCAGAGGTAAGGAGTTGTTGATTATGCAGGTATATGTAGATGATATCATCTTTGGAGCTACTTCAGATTCACTATGCAAAGAGCTTTCTAATTTGATGAGTAGTGAATTTGAAATGAGCATGATGGGGAAGCTGACTTTCTTCTTGGGACTTTAGATCAGATAGTATTCTCAGGGCACATCCATATGTCAGGAGAAGTATATAAAAGAATTGCTGAAAAAGTTCAATCTGCTTAAAGCAAAAGTCCTTGACATTCCTATGAGCACAAGTGTGAAACTTGACCTGGATGGAGATGGAATTGAAGTAAATCAGACCATGTACAGGGGAATTATTGGGTCACTTCTGTATCTCACTGCTAGCAGACCTGACATAGTCTTTAGTGTAGGGATATGTGCAAGGTTTGAAGCAGCACCAAAGGAATCACACTTGAAGGCAGCCAAGCGAGTTTTGAGATACCTGAAGGGCACATAGGACCTAGTCCTCTTCTATCCCACTAGTGACTCTTTTGATCTAATTGGTTATGTTGATGCTGATTATGCAGGTTTTCTTGTTGATCGAAAGAGCACATCGGGCATGACACACTTTCTAGGATCATCACTAATTTCATGGGGGACTAAGAAGCAACACTCGGTGGCACTGTCTACAGCTAAAGCAGAATATATGGCTGTTGCATCTTATTGTGCACATCTACTTGGATCAAGCAGCAGCTGGAAGACTTTGGCGTTCTCACAGACACTATCCCTCTAATCTGTGATAACACCAGTGCAATCAACATGGCCAAGAAACCTTTTTAGCATAAGAGGACAAAGCACATAGATGTGAGGCACCACTTTCTGAGAGATAATGTTTAAAAGAAAAATATGGTGATGAAGTTCTGTAAGACAGAAAACCAATTGGTTGATATCTTTACGAAACCCTTGAGTAAAAAGTGTTTCATCAAAAACAGGTTAAGGCTGGGGATGCACAAGATCACCTGATTCCATGACAAGTCTCCACAAAATCCTCCATTTGATTATGTAAAGGAGGGCAGATATCTATACTTGTTGCAATGCATACCGTTTGAGAATTCACTTCTGGTACCTTAATGTAGGTATACACTCATGGCATGATGTCTGAAGGGAAGATCTAATCATACAGGCAGGGCTACATACTGAATGGGACCTGGTCCTCACATGGTTAGTAACACTTATGCTACATTGTATGTCTGTCAACGGTCATTGCCATGTGTCTATCGCCCATTCATCACATCAGTTTCAGACGTCTTTTCACTTTAAATCCAAGAGTCACTACCTTTTCAGGGACCCGATACCTCTTATACTTAAATTTAAACGCTACTTCTGTAAATTCAAATCTTAATATCTTCCAAATTCCTCCGTGATTCACTCTTTGCTTCTGAATCGTTTTTCGTCTTCTACATCAAAATGACCAACTCCACTACATCTTCAAAGACTCCTATTCTCCAAGAGGTTGAAAACCCTAGTTCTTTCAACTTCTCCATTCCTCCCCCAGAAGAGTCTCCTTCGACACCAGTCTGTGGAGTTGGTGAAACAGGTGAATCCATCACTCCTCTAACTGAAGTAGTGGTTTCTCCTGCACTTCCATCTGGGGATATTTTCCTTATTCTCCTACTTTAGTGCTGTCCTGTGATAAATCCCAGAACTCAGAGGCATAATCTATTGTGAAACCTAGTGTTGAACCTACCACTGAAGAAGTAGAAGTGGCTTCTAAGGCTGTGTCTTTTACAATGTCTGAGTGACTTTTTAAAGGGGATCTACCTGAGGGAAGGGGTCCTGAATCAAACATTCTAGCAGCAGGGGAAGAACTGGTGGTTGTATAAAGTCTGGCTTCGCTTAGAGGATATGTTCAACCAACTCTAGTTCCAACAGAGTTGAGATCACCGAAATATGTCCCTTTCAGTGTCCAACCTATGTTTGACCAAACTCCCAGGTCTTTTGATGTTGAAAGTGAAGAGTAGGAGGAAGAGCCTCCCTGAGATGGAGCAGAATGGGGGTACGAGGAGCCAACACTTTATTAGTTTGTGTTCCATATGTGGAAACAGTTAAGAGTGCTCCTGAGGCTGTTCCTACTGATAAGCCTACTGAGTTTGCAAAGGAAAGAAAAATAAAAGGGAAGGGAAAGATGGTTGAGTCCCACTCAAAAGGAGACAAGAAGAGGTATGGTTCTAGAAGTAAAATGCAGAAAGTTATGGGGAGTGCCATAGCAGCAAGCATAATTCAAATGGAAAGGGCCAGGAAAAGGAGGAGGGAAGGTTATGAGTCTGAAAAGCCTACCTCTACCCCTTTGCCTGTTGGGTCCAATGACACTGAGTCTGATGATGTTACTGCATATGTGGCAAAAAGAAGGAAGGAAGAAATGAGAGGACGAGAGGGTCAAATCAAAGGATATCCAGAAAGCTGTAAAGAAATCATTTGTGAAGAAGGAGAGGATGAGAAAAAACACCACTGTTAAATCAAGTCGAATCAAGGGACCAGGTCCGTCTATTCAAAATCTAGGTGCAGACAAGGAGATGACTAAGGAAGAGCGAGTGGCTGAAATGGAAAACCAGAAAGTGTTGTACGGCAAAGTATTCGACCCTGATATTCTTACTGCATTTGGTATGTCAACTCTCTTTGATGTTGTTTCTCTACAAGGCTGGGGCTATTTGTTCGAACCTCCGGTACCATATCTTCATGAACCTGAGGTAGGCAAATCTTTCTACAAAATGGAGTTTTTAGAGGATGGAGGAATCAGGACTACTGTCAAGAATGTTAAAATACTTCTAGATGAGGAAACCTTGGGGATCATTCTAGGTATGCCTATGGAGGGAATCCGGTCAATCGAAGGTTGTTAGCCATCTAATGGGTTCCTAAAACAAGCCACAAAATGTGGGGATATCAAGAGAGCAGGGTTGCCAAAGAAGTTTCTCAAAGGTGAATATCAGTTACTTTTTTACTTTATAAACAAGGTGCTTGTACCAAGGACGGAGAAAAGAATTGTAGCTTCTGTTGTTGATCTATTTCTCATGGAAAAGTTTGATGAACTTGAGGAAATCAATCTCCGTACTATAATGCTTGAACATATGCACAGGGTAATGACTTAGAAACGGGTTAAGGATGGGATTCCTTATGGCTACTTGTTGAATTATGTGTTCAAACATTTTGAAGTGCCTTTATGATGAGGAGTACTTGGTACCACCGAGCAAATGTTTACTGCTGCCACTCTGTTAGAATGTGAGTGTGTTAAAGGGAAGGCCAAAGGCAGGTCTCACGTGGCGGATCTTCGAGAACAGCAAGCCTCTCTTAAACGTGAGTTGACTGATCTCACTGCAATCTTAAATGATAAGGAGGTTGAAATTGCACAACTAAAATCTAAGTTGCAGAAAGCTGTCTCAAAGGGTCTTGGTACCAGTGGTGTGGATGAGCAAGTGGTGCAGAAGTTGAGAGATGAGAATGGACAGCTGCTGAAGATAAATGTCTCACTCAGTGAGGAAGTCAAGGCTCTCAATAAGCAAATTATTAAGGATCATCAGGCTGCAAATGAGAGGATGTCTTTGCTAATGCGCACCCTTAATCCCCTTCCCCCTCTGTCCTAAAAGAGTCATGTTTCCCTTGTCTTTTCATCCTTGTGTGTAAAATCTTGTGGCTTTGTGTACTGTTTGTACTGACTTCTGTGGTCAGCTTTTGTGATCTAATGATATTTGCTACTGTACCCTGTTTTATATGGTTTCATCTTCTCTTTCTGCTTGCATGCTCATGCTCGGTGTGGCCCGTGGCCCTGAATTCTTTCATGCTTTGCATATAACTCGCATATGTTTACTGCTTCTCATTTTCAATGATGTCAAAAGGGGGAATTTTTGGGGTAAGCTATTGTGAAATCAGAAGGGAACAGTGACAGGGGGAAGAACAGTGACAGGGGGAACTAATGTAGTTTTTGAATGAATTCTTAACACTCATGTGAGGTTGTTTGTAGATTGTTTATCATTATCAAAAATGGGGAAAATGATAGGTATTAATGCTCCCAGATATTTTGATGATCTTCTCACAAGTGTAGGGACCCGGTCCTCTGCAGAGTATGTTTGTCCAGGATTATATAATGTACAGCTAGCAAGCTGTCACTTCAGCAATTGGTGAGGTGTCAGTGTCCTGAACCAATCAGAATGGACGAAATTGTTTGTACGTTGGATAATAGCTCTTCATGGTTGATATATTCAACACACAAACAACATTTTACTTATTCATTCAAAGAGAGATATTCAAGCTTCAAAACAACAAGGGACCTAATAGATTGCATCATTGCTTCCTGTACCAGCTGTTACCTTGATTGCTTGTATTTGTGCGAATATTGTAGGAATCGTTTCGCTTGTGATAGAAACGTTTCAATCTTGGGTGAATCATTGTAAGAACTTAGTTGTGAGTAAATTAGTGTCTTACGTCAAAGTCTATATTAATCAGTTGGGTTAGTATAGTGGCAGTGTTGTATCTGCTTAGGCTCGTTTAAGTAATAAGTGGTATTACTTGGTGTGGAGATTAGTAGGTTAATCTCATGTTGTAAACTATGTTTTACTCTTGCTTGTGAAGATTAATAAAAGCAGTTTGAAAATTCCTGTGAGAAAGGTCGTGGTTTTACTCCCGTGAGCAAGGAGGTTTTCATGTAAAGTTATGTGTACAATCTTTACCTTCAACATTTATTTACTTTCAGTATTTGTTCACTTTCTATCATTGTAAATCGTGTTGAGGACCTGGTCCTATCGTGGCTAGTGGACGCATACATTCCAACAAGGTCTTCTTACGAGATAGGTGCATCTCGCGCTTGGAGAGCAACATAAATTGAATCATACTCAGGTCCTAAGCCACTGAGTATTTATACAACAAGTTCATCATCTGGAATGGGAGCTCCTGCAGTTGCAAGTTCATCTACAACATTCCTGATCTCTTGTAGATATGCAGTCATACTACAAGAATTTTTTGTAATTGTGGCTAAGGATTTGCAAAGACTGAAAACTCGTGTTTGTGATTTGTTGGCATACAAGTGATGCAGTGCATCCCAGGCTTGCTGGGAGGTGGAAGTTTTTGTGATTGCAGAGGTGATGGTTTGGTCAACTGATGCCATCAAGGCATTGAGAATCAACTGGTCCTGTCGAAACCAGATTTTGTACTTAGGGTTGGGTACCTCTGAAGCATTCTCAAGGACAGTCTTGGATGGCGCTGTCATGGTGACATCTAGATAACCGTGAAGGTTGTGGCCTAAAATGAGAGATTCAACCTGAGCCTTTCAAATAACAAAATTGCTTTGACCCATACGCTTTATGGGTAGTTGGGAGCCTGGATCAAATTGAACCAAGTGGGTAGTGTTATCAACATCAATGCCAGAGATTCTTGGAGTCACCATGATAGAGGATCGAGAAAAAAAATAGAGAGATGAGAAGATTTGACGATACTCGTTGTAGTTTAGAAGATCCCTAATACCATAAAGATTCAGGATGGAAAACGATGAAATTTTGATATTTTAACAATGAGCAGATAAACTTTTTAAATACAGGTGAAGACCAACAACAACTCCTATACTATAGGAGGTGTATTCCTAGTGGGCTCTTAATAATGAACGTGTAGTACTAAACCTATAAGCAGTAAATAACTAACTAACAACTACACCTGACTATGCCTTATTATAGGGAAGATGAGCCAATAGATAAGAAACATGTTATTCATGTATTATTTTTTGTATATATAACTTATATGATGTTTGATAGGTAGATAGAAAATAAGTTATTAATGTATAAAATTAATACGAGGTTTGATTGACAATTTAGAAACACCCATAACTAATACATGTATAAGTTAAAAGAAAATCTATGTATTATTTTAGGCAAGATAGAAGGTGAAATATCTAATAAATGTATAACCAATCCCTGCATAACTATCCTTTATTATACTTTTTCAACATGTACAACCTTATCATCTTAATTTCAATCCCCGATATTCAGAGTTTAGACCTATAACTTCCTTTTCACTTGAGTTTTTAAATTAGACCAACCTGCAACAATAGCGACCAAATAATAAGAAAAAAACAAAAAAAATAGCAAAAAAAATTAGTGGTCAAGTTTGAATTTATTTACAAAAGAACAAAGTTTAAAGAGTTTTTGAAAAAATAATAATAGTTAAACTAGCTATCTGTTAATTAAAAGATGATGTTGAATGAAAAACGATTTATCAATAACTGTTTTTCCTCAACAACAAAATAAATACTTGTATTTCAAAATAACTTCACTCAAAACCACTACTGCCTACTGCCATTTCACATTTATGGAGTGTCATCTTGTTTGGATCGTTGTTACCTCTTGTATTCTGTTGCGATGATCGATGTTAGTTTAAATACATTATTTGTTATTATGTAACGATAAAATACAATACAATTTATCCAAATATTATATTTATCAAAATAATACAATAAAATACATTGTAAAACAATACACAAGTCATCTAGCAAGAAACGAACAAAAAATCAAACTTGAATATGATTGGATTACACCAATCTTATCATCAACCATTAAATGAAGAGGAAGAGTCAAGTTGTAAATGGATTATAAGGACAATTATAATATGAATCATTTCCATAAAATATATTGAGTACAAATATAGGATTTTAAGAGTAAAGTTGTAAATGGGTTCCATAAAAGTTATGGCTACTAGATTCTGCTCTAAAATTGTACATGTTTTCAACAATATATCATATGTATGATCATTCGAGATAATGGGAAAAAGGAAAAAAATATCATAAAATATATTCAGAATATTTTATTTTCTAAAAATATGAATGATTTATGCATATACATTTGCCCGCATAATTCAAGGTTATTAGCAATATATTCCTACATGAATTTGATTATTTGTCATTATCACATAACTCAAGAACCTCTAATGAATGAATTATTTAGGAAATAATAAATCATTGGTTCTTTAATCATCATTAAAAGGAAAATAAATAAGAAAATAAGAATATATATATACAAAGGCATTTCGTAAGACAAAAAAAACATATTTAAGTTGCATAGATTATACAATTGTGATATATGTCTCAGGCAAAAATTCAAAACTTTGTTAACAGATTCAAAAAAGAAATTACGTTTGAACATGAAAGCAATTATAACTTTTGAAGTTGCATAATGAATTTCTTCAATTGATAAGTGAGAAACGTCATATCTATGCAAAAATAGATAATATGTAAGATTATATATAGTACTTTTAAGTTATAGATTTTATATAGAATATAAAAATATGAATTCTTGGAAGTGAGTACAATAATTATTTTCTGCACAATGAATATACCTATTATATGTGTATACGTTCAATATAACCGGAGACAATAACTTTGCAGAAACATAAACAATAGAGTTTAAAATATGTACTCAAAAATAACAATTAATATCATAACTATAAATTAATGACTGTAATAAAACATACCAAGATATGTAAAAATAGAATGAAACAGAAAGGAAAAAATCGAGTCCACTGAATGCACAATGTCCCCTTAAGAAAATTATTCCCCTCTAATACCCGAGGCTTTAAGAATTAGATCCTCTCAGGATGGACAATTTTATTCACCAATTTATTGATACAAAAACAATGGTGCCAGTAAGCCACTCAATAGGAGCAAAGTGCACGAATATTTAATTGTGCAGAAGAAGAAGAAGAAGTTCAGAATTTTCGTTGTTTTAAAATGAGAGGAAATACCTCTATTTATAGACAACAAAGGGTAGTGTGAACAAATGCTTATTATACCTTATCGGAAAGGTCACAATTCTTTGGAAAAGTCAAAACCCTTCAGAAAGGTCACAACCTTTCATAAACGTCACAACCTATCATAAAAAGTCGCAACTCTTCATAAAAGTCACAATTTTTCATAAAAGTCTCAACTTTTCATAATATTCACAACTTTTCATAAAAGTCACCACTTTTCATGAAAGGGGAAGACTAGTTTTGGAAATAAATAAATTAAAAAGGAATCCTGGTTTGTGGTGGAGCCATGTATGCGGGATTAGGGTTGTCTTTTTAATATATACTAGTAAAATTACCCGCGCCTCGCGCGGGAATTTAATATCACAGAATTTATAAAATAATATTTAAAACCTATCAGTCACTAAAACTAAAAAACTATAAAGGAAGATGATAATTATAGCATCTTATCATTTATCCTTCAATCAATAATCTTTAATTTGATTTTAAAAAATCCTTTTGCTCCTAGGAAGTGTTACTATTTGATATTTTTTGGGGAATCAAATGAACATCAACCGGAGATAGCAAATTATTTAATAAATAAACAATCATTGGTGAAGGGATAAATAAATTTTACAAGGCTGAAGAAGTGAACAAATATTCTAATTCTTAGAAAGTTCAGCCCTACCTTTTGCTTTACATATATCATTTTAAAGTTGGGAAAAGGCATAAATTTCCCCTTGAACTTGTCCCGAAAAGTCAGTTACACACTTGAACTATTATTGTGACCTACCTATACTATTCAAAAGTGAATTTTCTTACCCCCTAAAACTGACGTGGCAAAAAAATAAATAATAGGCGCGTCAGTTTGAAATTAAAGTAAAAAAAAAATAGTTAGAATACTCTTTACCACCCCCACACCTCTTCTTCTTCAAACCCCACCCATTGTCCTCTTCTTCTTCATTCATTATTTTCATCACACTTCTTTATTTTTTATCACAATCTTAAAGCATAATTTTTTTTATTCGCAATTAGGTTAATTCCCATAGATTTGTTAGTGAATAATTATATTTTATCTAGAAAAAAATTGATTGATTATTTCTATCTTTTTCAAAAATTTTTTTGACTTTGTTAAAGAATTTTTGGCTGTTAATCAATTTTTCGTTTGGTGGTAATAGCAGCTTTATGGGTTTGGTGGTGATGGGTGGCGGGTGACAAACATTAAAAGAGATAATTGAAGGTGGTGAAGAAGAAAAAATCGATATTGACAATGGTCATGGTGATATTTGGTGTTGGGTGACAAAGAGGAAGAAGAATTGAAGGTGATATAGTGGTGGTGAAGAACAAAATCAATAGTGAAGGTGGGGTCGGATATGATTTTCCGATGAAATGAGAATTCAAAATGAGTGGGATTAGTGATGAAAAATATATAATTATTAGAGAATTAAAATAATTAATTAGGGATTAGTTAGAGTAAAACATAGTTAACAAAAGAAAAGTTAATTAATAAAGAAAAGAAAATAAATTATAATTTATGACATGACACTGATGTAGCGCTGATGTGGCAGCGAGTGTAATACATCACATAATGTGAGAGTGGTGTTACACGTTTCATGGTGGTAATAAATTCACTTTTGAGTAGTTAAGATGTGTAATAGGTCACCATGATAGTTTAAGCGTGTAACTGACTTTTTGAAACAAGTTCAGGGGGAAATCTATGCCTTTTCCCTTTAAAGTTTCCCATTTAAATGTATCATAAGTAATTATTAAAATGAAAAATTAAAGGGAGAATGTATCATATTGAACAACAATTCAACTTATTAAATATACTTGAAAGGGAAAAATATTACACAAAACTATTCAGTTTGTTTGGTTGTTCTTTAAAAATCAACATAGCATAGTGATGAAGTTCAATTTGAAACTACAGTTCTATTCCAATCGCAGTGTGGAGAAGCACATCTATTACTTCAAGAAAAGTATTTACAACTTGCAGTAAACTTTAGAAAATGTCCATACTTCATAATGTGAATTTGAGCGATTAATTTATTGTGTAGTTATCTATGTCTTTGAGATTAAAAGAGGCTGCAGTGTAGTCATATTCCTCTATAGGTCATCCGGCACATCCTTGAACTTATGTCAAAAGTTTATTAATTTTTGTCTTCTTTTCCTGGTTCACTTCGCACATAAAGGTGCGATAATGTTTTTACGGTCTTTATGTGCTTACAATGACATACCAAATTTGAATTTTGTCTTCAAGATATGGCAATATAGATCTTTAAGGAATTCTTTTACTGTACCTTCAATAATTTGAGTAGAGAAAACTTGCATGAATACTCAATTAACGTATGTTATTTAATCTGTACTAACAAATACTTATAACAATAACTTTGCAGAAACATAAACAACAAAATTTAAAACATGCACTCAAAAACAACAATTAATAACATAAGCATAAATTAATGACTGTAAAAAAATTACCAGGATCTGTAACAATAGTATGAAACAGAAAGGAAAAAATTGACCCCACTAAATGCATAGTGCACCCTTAAGGAAGTTATTCCTCTCTAGTACGCGAGGTTTAAAGGAATAGATCCTCTTAGGATAGGAGGATTTTATTCACGAGTATATTGATACAAAAACAATGGTGTAGTGAGCCACTCAACAGGAGAAAAGTACACAAATATTTAATTTAATTGTGCAGAAGAAGAAGTTCAGAATTTTTGTTGTTTTAAAATGAGAGGAAATCCCTCTATTTATAGACAACTAAGGGTAGTGTGAACAAATGTTAATTGTGCCTTCTCAGAAAGGTCACAACTCTTTGAAAAAGTTACAACCCTTCGAAAAGGTCACAACCTTTCATAAAAGTCACAACTTTTCATAAAAGTCGCAACTCTTCATAAAAGTTGCAACTCTTCAAAAAAGTCACAACTTTTAATAAAACTCACAATTCTTAAAATAAAAAAAAGTCACAACTTTTCATAAAAATCGCAACTTTTCATAAAAGTCACAAAATTTTCATAAAAGTCATAACTTTTCATGAATGGAGAAGACTAGTTTTTGAAATAAATAAATTAAAAGGGAATAATGGTTTTTGGTGGCGTCATGTAGGCGTATGATTGTCGATGTTGAACTTTCTTCATAAAAATCTTGCCTCCGCCACTTTTATTTACACATATAGAGTCTGAATCAAAATTATTGAATTCAGATGAACCTGTAATGTAAATAACCAGACCACATCCACATAATGCAATACCATGTATGTAGCTCTATCAAAGCCACTGTGAACAGGTGAATACTAGTACTGAGTAGATATAACAAGACAAAAGAAGAACTTCCACTAAAATTTTAAGTTATGTAGAAATAAAATCACTTACTTCCAAATCAACAAAAATGAAACGGTTCTGAGTTAGATCCAACTACTTTGTCCATATATAAAATAAAAAAATGTTCCACTTCTTGCAAGTAGACAATCAAGATCCAACTACTCTTTTGCATATGGAGTTAATTTTGAAAAACAATGTTAGGAAACTGATGTAAGTTGATATAATGCAGCAAAGAAATAGTTTTGTTTGGCTTGGCAAGTGCTATAAGGGAAAATAGGAATAAAATATCTCGAGTTTGAATCAAGTGCATGAACATTTACCCCTTGGGTGAACAAAATTAGTTAGGACGTTACGTTTCAAATAACGAATGGTTATATTAAAAAAAAATCTCTTGAGATCATACTTTGGGAGCTTGAGGAAGTATACAAAATGCTTGAGGAAGATTAGGTTTAAGCCATTGAACAACATTATGTATTAAACCACATCAAACTTGAAGATTTACTACGACCATTAAGCACTTCTCCCTCTTTCTAACTCTTTTCACATGTACTTTCTACATATCTCTATACCTTTTTTGCATTTTCCTATCAACTATTACAGTTACGGTAGGAAAGGAAGGCCTGAAGAAAAGGACATAGATTTTTTCTACAATGACCAGATTCATTTTCCTGCTGCTATTCTTAAGTTGCTAACTATTCTGAATAAGGAAAGTGGACACTAATCCGCTCCTTAATTGGTGTCCTACAAGAAGGACATTCATCCATTCCTTTCTTTTGGTGAAGCACGTAGCAATCTTCACAAAGGAATTGATGTGCACAAGGGAGAAAAACCACTGAAATCTGCTCATTCATACACATAACACACTCCCTCACCATCTTTACAATATTAGAGCCAGAACTTTCTACATAGGCTGCTAAACCAGTTGTCATTTGATGAATGCCTCGTTTAAGTGCCTCTATTTTTTATCTTTCAGATTGGAATCTCAACTAAGAGATTTCACTCTCACACTTTAGAATTTCTTCTTTATACTTTTGCATGTTTCTCTCTATCTTCTCTCTAAAATTATCCCGCTGCACTTTTCCCTGAACACGGAGTAGTTCTCTTTCTGCTTTCATAGACTCAGCTTGTTGTAGAAGCCTTTGTTTCACCCATTCCTCCTGCTTCATTAGGACCTGGAATTCATAAATATTTACAAATTTATTTTATAATAGAAGGAATATCAAATAGCAAATGCTTTATCAGTAGGGCTGCATAAGTGAAGGCTTGAACCACTATTACTGGAGGCAATAACTAAAAAACAACAAGTCATTAACAACCTAGAGGCTCTAAAACACTAACTATATTTGTAAAAAAACATTTTACCTTGATCAACTAGGCAAAGAAGTTTAATTAGAAGAATAAAATACCTTAAAATGGTCCACGACCTTGTTGGCTTTCTCTTGCTGCTGCTACAAAGAAGTTTTGTTTAGCTTGATAGTAGATAAATCTTCTTCAAATGAGCGCTTCTCCGTGTCTGCTGCTTCACACTTCTTCATTGCGTCCTGCTCTTTTGCTAAAACATTTTTCACGTTCATAGCATGCTTACAGGTAGAGAGCATTACGATCTCCATATCCTTCTTTAGTCCAACATTATCCATCTCCAAAGTGTTAAGAAGAGAATTAATTGTCTCACTCATGGAATTAGTATTTACCAACATTTGCTCCATCTCCATAATCCTCTCCATGGTGTTTTCCTCCGGCATTTGCTTTTCCTGGTGAACTTTTTCAGCATCTTTTTTTCCTTCCCTAATCAATTTAAGCTCAACCTTGTCCTTGCCAAGCCTTCGGGTAGCCTGCATTACCTTTTCATTTGCCCAATCAGACCATCCTTGGAGCTCCTTCTTGAGTGTCTCCAAACGGGAAGTTCGCAACAATATAGTTTCATCTCGTTGATTTTGAGGAACATATTTCCCCAGAGACTTATCATATGGGATACCAACATGGCACCGCAAAAGAAATAGTTGTGTTGTCTCAGACACTTTTGCTAGAATTAGGCACCATGGATAATAAATTCAGATCCTTTTCATTTATATTATCTTACATAGGTGGCACTTTGGAGGTGTCACTTGCAGGTGCAATGGATGAGGAAGGGCATGGACCATCAAAACTTGCTTTTGCTAATGGTTGATTGCATTTAACCGAAGTTTTTACTTTAGAGTGCGAACTCTTCTTTGTTGCATCAGAAGAAGACGAGTTCAGTTTTTTGTTCAAATCCAAATTACCCCAGGCAGTCATGTTTGCCTTAATGTTTTTACCTGTACAAATTCTGCGGTTCTTCTCAAACTGATATGTCTTTTGCCAATGCAAATCCTTCTTGGAATTTAGGGCCTTTTGAGCGGCCCCCGATTTGTCTTCTAAAACTGCTGCTTTCGATTTAGCCTCTGCTTTTGGAAAAGGTGTGGAACTTTCTTTTCCTTTTACCACTTGACAAACATGTGAATTTTTAGACTCAGGTTCTTGAGGGGTTGCATTAGCAACAAGAACTTTGGACTTTAAGGTTTGAGCAATTGGGGTAAAAGGTTTTGACAACTATTGTTTATTCGGGTTTGAATGAGTATTCTCAGAAGCCTCAATCTTTGATTGGGAATGATTCAAACCAAATGAGTTACAGCCTGGACTTTCTTGGCTGCATAACTCAACCAGATGATAGCCTTTCATTGCACATGCATGTACGAGGTTCAAGTCCAATATTAACAGCCACCACATTGCTTCTACAACTGGCAAAGCTGGCTTAACGTCTCTCAGCACACATACCATCTCCAGCAATGTGTAATAAACCAAGCACGGAAATTCTACAAATACAATAGGTCTACCGATATCGAAAACCTTTTCCCTACTCAATAAAGCCAAGGCACCATCGACAACATTTGAGACAACATCTTTGCTACCATGATAAATGCCACTTCTCAAGATAACCCTTTCAGTAATTTCCTCACTATATCCACACTTGGCAATCCTCTTGACTGCGCTTTGAAAAATTGTGGAAATATTTTGGGTTAAAAGCTTAAGAAGTTGAGTAGTTATCGTATTCTCCCAATCTATAGCTGGTGGCGTTTCCATTTCTTGTTCCGCATCAGACTGAGGACACCCGCCTTTCAATGGGTCAATCTCAAAAAGAGTGCCTCCTTTTGGTGCTTTCTCTAATAATTCATATCTTGGAAACTCCGCAAGAGATGGCACATGTGAATTAGTAGGAGTTCCTATAGGAAGCTTAGATACAAACTTCCTCTTGTTCCTGCTTCCTTCTTCCTAGTCAGAAACCACCAATGACTTTTCATCGGCATCATCACTGATGTTATCATCAACCATATTGATTATCTTTTCTATGAGTAGACACAGTTTCCAGTCCTGCAACAAAAAGTCATTCAAGAGATAATATGGACGTGTGAGGATTATAAGTTAAGATAAACACATAACAACAGAGAATTAGAGTTGCTAAACAAAAGGAAAAAACCACATAATGTTTATTTGATAGGCTAAATGACAAAAAACAAAAATGACAGGCTAATTGCAACAAGAACAACTCCAGTGAGAATGATTAAGCAGAAACATTTATCGTATATGTGGAACTCCCAAAGACAGGCTAACAGCAATAAGAACAACTCTAATTAGCTCAATAAACCAGCAACATTATCATACATGTGAAGCTGCCAAAGAATTACTTAATATTCTATAAGGATTACAAATTCTACATTATTTCGGTTACTCAAATCTCTATCCTTCAATGTAACATCATTCAGTGGCAATCCGGGGATTAAAATTAAATAGAAGCATACCAGCAGAGAATAAAAAATTGCCAAAACAAAAGGAAAAAATGTATCCATTATTCAAACAGAAATGCGAACGACAAAAAACAGCTCTAGTAAGCATAATTTTGTAGAAAAACTTAGTATTCTGAAGAAAACAACCACTGAAATGAATCACCGGGGGGGGGG
>JAJOOH010037354.1:0-20859 GCA_029582605.1 Solanum gracilifrons | reverse complement strand
TTATGAAAAAATTAACTTATAAAAAGCGGCCCCCCCCCCCCCCCAAGTCCCCATGCTAATTAACCCAAATTCATGTATGAACAACATCAAAACAGAGCATAACACAACAACAACAACATTCAATCAACACCCAATCCAATAAATCCACTCATAGATCTTGGGATTTTAGCCACCCATCACAAAAGGCAATAAAAATATGCCTTTCATTAAAGCATCCATGGTAACATTAAATTAAACAATTACAATAAAACTCATTTTGAATTCAACTTCAATTTGTCAATTTCAAGACCAAAGTTGAAAACCACAAAAACTAGAAAGTGTTCTTCACAAGGTAAAGTGTTTTTCTCTTCAATTGTTCATACACCAAAATTATTGCTACTCACGTGTTCCATCAATTTTTCTCTATCCTTTGAACTATTTATAGTTTCCCCAAATTTGATCCAAAAGTCAATACCCTACCCATTAGGCGACGTTCATCAGGCTCGCCGAGCTTATTCAACAAGTTGTCAATCATGCTTCACCTCACCTTTTCTTGCTCTAGGATTCAGGTGTTTTAACCTTATACGGTAAGACCGTTCGAGTTTACCTTTCACATTCGGTGTATCTCCAAGTAAAACCTTAGTTCTTCTTTAGAGCCTTCAATTTTTCTTTTTGTACTGTCGCTTTCGATGATGGCCATGAACAAGGTCGCCCTTCTTATTCAGTGAGTCACTTTTACTTTTTGGAGTATGCCGACCTACCCTAACAAATACAAGTGTTGTGCACTTTCAATTTGGGTGAGGTCATGCTCGCTGGGTGATTCACCTTTCTTGTTTGGCGATATTCAGAGTGTAGTATACACTTCTTATATTGTTGGCCTTTTTTCAAACATTGATCCTTGCCGTGTCCTTTAGCCCTCATAGCTTTACCTCATTAAAATATCATTAGAAAAGGACATAATTAAGCATTGAGGACACTAATTATTAAATTAAATTGGCCTTAAATGGGTGTGAATCTACCACTCATTAGGTTTATGATCCGTTATGTCTTTAAAGGACCGTTTAGCCTCACGAAGACCCAGGTAAGTTTCTGAACTTTGCCTAAGTATAGCGCCAAGTGTGGGTGAATGGACCGTCCAACTCTTCACTAGTTTGTTCACTGTCCGTGATAGCCAGGTCGGTCAAATTAAAGATGACCCGACCCGTTCTGACTAAACCATAGTAATCTATAACTGGCTCTTTCAGCCAAAAGAAAGGTTTTTCCACTTCTTTTTAATACATAATGTCCCTTAAGAATCAAAGATCCATTCCTTACTCACCCACAATCGAAAAATATCACAAGGAATAAATTCCAAGCATGTATCACTATCATAAGTTCTCCCTTCTTCTCATGTTGGAATAATTTTGAAGTAATTAACCCAATTTTTTTTATTCTAACTTGAATTTAAAAGGTTGAGGCTTGAAATGAGTAAAATAATTGATGGGTTTTGTTTGAGAAGTATATTTGTGTACATAAAATGCTTAGGTGTCGTCAATTTTGTGTTTTCATTTGTCATAAGTCGATTTATTGGATAGGTATCGAATAACTTGTGAACTTTTGTTTAAGTGTAACTCAACGATAGGCTTAACGGTATGTACGCTTCACCACAGACCAATAGACCTCTTATGAACCACACCTACATGACACTTCCTAAAGCACCATTAACAGAAGCTTGTACGAAACGTGAACAATTTCATGAACCGTAGACTCCCGTGTATAAAAAAAAAAGAATATTTATTAAACCCAAACATATTTTATGTTTTTTTAGACTAAGTTGCATTTCTCAATGATAGATTAAGTGAGGACATTCTTAAGGGAAATCGTCACTATTGTATAATTGCACATGAGAAGTCTGAGTTCTCATTAGTGTAGTCATTTTAAATTGTACCCAAGTGCTAACTCTTCTATTCACAAGTACAATGGAAAAAATTAGGCGCAATATGGCACAACTGTATCTTTCACCCTCTAGTCCTCCAAAATTAAGCTCGAACAATGAAAACTTGAGCACCTCAGAAGCCCATTGTGTGACAAAATTTTGAACCACATTCACCCCAAACGATTAGATCTCAACAGCGCCAAAGCAGTTGCATAAAAAAAGACCACTCCTTCCAAGTATGAAGAGGATGGAGATGACTCGGGGAGTTCAAATGTGTCTGGATATAAATTCAATGCCTCTGTAGATAATGCAACTTATATTAGGGGTGATGATGAGGAGGATAATATAAATAGTGCCAATGAGGGTAATGGGGATACTATTGAGTGGTTTGTTCAACAAAGAGTAATAGACCCAATTATCTAGCATCTACTTGTTGTAGTTATTAGAGCCACATGGGTAGTCCCAGGTTCTAAAAAATAATTGACTCTGGAATATCCAAAATGTTGAGCAACATAGGCAAGAGACCTAATGTGCCTGAAAGTAGAGTTAGTGACAGTAACTTGACTACCATCCCAAAGATCCAAGACTTGTTCAAGAGGCATAAATTTGAATGGATGACTAGGTAGTCGGGGTATTATGTGAGGCATCTAATACTGGAGTTCTACGCATCATATGGTGCTTCATTATTGAACTAGAGCTGGGCATTCGGTAATTTGGTCAAGTTTCGAATTTTTTCTTGTATTTTGAGTTTTCATTCTTGCAATAGTTGTACCGACCACAAAACCAAATTATTTTGGTTTGGTTCAGTTTTGTTAATGCGGATCGATATTTGTTAGTTCAATTTTTTTAATAGGCCTTCTTACTGGGCTTTTTAAAATTTAAAACTTTCCATTTTTTTTGTTTGATATTTCAACTCAATGGGCCAAAAAAAGGTGGTCTTTAAAGTGTTACTTTATTAAATATAAAGTGATGAATTATTTTGGTGCTTTAGTATTGACTTCTATGGTATGCTACTATGCTTTCGTGGTCCTAACTCCTTAAGCTATTACTATTTATCAAATATTTAGTAATGACTAGCAATCTAGCCAACTATACTTGGCATTTAACAAGTAGTAATAACAAAGCCAAAAATGCACTACCAATTTAACAATTAATTTTTTTTATTCAATTTCCCAGTAGAGCCTGGGTGTTGTATTAATCCCAAAATTCAGCACCAAAAATATACAAGAAGGTGGATAGTCTTATCTTTGCTTCCAAATCATAGCTGCGAAATAGACCTGAACAACTAGCAGCTAGCTATTAATAATGATTTTAGTTACAAAAAAGTAAGCTTCTTGTGTTTGAATCTTAGTGAGGGAATTTGTGCTTGATCCATTAGATAAGGGCCTCTCGCAGTTTGTGGTAAGTCCTCCATGGTAAAGAAATTTTGGTCATGATGGTGGATGCTCCATTTGGCCAATGCATCTGCAACTTGATTAGGCTCTCGATAACAATGTTGGAATTGACAATTGATCTTTTGCGCCAACTTTTGAGCTTCAGTAATAGTATCTTTCAGGTGTCAAGGTGGAAGAACTTTGCCTTTTATCATGTTGATAATTAACATAAAATATCCTTCCAAAATAAGGTTGTTAATACCATTTTGAACACACCATTTCATCCCATAAAGAGCAGCCTTGGCTTTAACTGTGTTGCTACTGTCATTACCCAAGGAAGATGAGAAAGCCATGACAATATTCCGATGAGAATCTCTACAAATACCTCCTGCACCCGCTGGACTATTTTGCATCTTGCTGCCATCCGTATTTAACTTAAAGCAAGTCCTTTTAGGCTTGTCCCACTTTACAACCGTGTAGTCAATTCTTGGTACTAGAAGCATCATTTGGTTGCAAATGTAAAACCAATCTGACCCCCAAGTCTTATCGAGCAGAATCTTGTCCAAAATCCATTTCATATGTGATAATATATGGTATTTAATCCTTTTAATTGAGCATTTGGTGTTGCCATACCTTTCTTCACATCTAGCTTTCCAAATTTCCCAACAAACTACAATAGGTGTGGTTTGTAAGAATATTTGGTGAATGAAATTATAAGGTTTGAGGCTCCACAAATTTTTTAGAAATACTCGGATAGGAATATCTTCCCAAATGATACCAAGGGGACTGCCAAAGTACTTCCACAGAATGCTAGCAATTTCCCCGCCCATGAAAGTATGGTGAATTGTCTCACTTTGAGGGATTCTACAACAAAAGCATTTGGATACTAAATTTTGCTTAAATTTGGGAAGGATGTCGTCAAAAGGCAACTTATTTTTCAGGAGCTTCCACAACAGAAAAGACATCTTAAATGGTATAAACTTATTCCAGATTCTCATAAGTAAAGGGGACTTTTCTTTTCTTTTCCTTTCTAAGTTCAATACAGCAGACATTGAGAAAGTTCCTTTTTTGTTAGGAGTCCAAATAGCAATGTCAGTTGTGTCCTGCTCCCTTATTTTCAATGAAAGAATGTGCTCAATTAAGAATTCTGGAAAATGCATATGTTCGATATTCCATACCCCATGTTTTATAATATCAACAACTTTAGAATTCATAGGTTGGTGTTGGAGGTGAATAATATGAGCCACCGCTCCCATATTAGTCCAATTATTACACCAGAGATTCATATTTCCACCATTAAGCTTCCACAAGATCCTTTCTTCCATCTTATCTCTACTTCTAAGCATTCTCTTCCAGATGAGAGATTGAGTAGGCATAATTGTCTTAGCAATAGGAGATATGAACCTACAATAATTGGCATTGAGAAATTTGGACCATAAAGATAGGTGGTTCTAAACTTCCACCATCTTTTCATATTCAAGCTTTCACTGACATCCTGAAGTATCCCAAGTCCCAAGCCTCCATCATCATTTGGATAAGTCATCTTGTCCCAAGCACTCCAGTGATATTTTTATTTACCCTCTAAAGAACCCCAAAAGAATCTATCCATATGTCTTTCCACTTCGTCAAATATTTATTTTGGGGGTTCTACCACAGACAATAAGTGAATATGAAGAGAATGTAACACGTGCTTAATAAGAACAAATCTTCCCCCTTGCGATAAAATTTTTCCATGCCAGCCCGTAATTCTTTTAATGATTTTATTAACCATGTCCCCGTAATAGGTGGTAAGTTGTCTACCAATGTATAGGGGGCATCCTAAATAAGTTATAGGAAATTTTTCTTGCATATACCTTCCAATATCCTTGATTCGCAAAATCTGATTGGTAGTGGCATTTTTACCAACCAAAAAACAACTTTTATCAATGTCAATCAGCTGACCAGAACGTTTTTGATAATCTTGAAGTTTCCCAATAATTCTAAGGATTTCTTGTTAGAGGAGGAGAAAAGCACCACATCATCTGCATAAGCCAAATGAGTGATGGGAGGGGCTTGTAATGGCATACTAAACCCTTTGAATTGATTAATAAAAGGTAGTAGGTTGAGTAGCCTTGACGGTACTTCTGCCTCAAGAACAAATAGAGAAGGACAAAGAGGATCTAATTGTTTAACACCTCTTGTAGAATGGAAAAAGCCTCTCCTGACACCATTTATTAAGACTGAGTACCAAACATTAGAGATGGATCTCCAAACCAAATCAATCCATTTCTCAGCAAACCCAAAATTTCTCATAAAAGTGATTAGAAAATTCTAATTGACCCTATCGTAAGCCTTTGCCATGTCAAGTTTGATCACCACATTTCCACCCCAAGTCTTCTTGTTAATAGCATATATGATCTACTGGGCTAAAAGAATATTGTTGTGATCGATCTTCCTTTAATAAAACCTAACTGATTTTCTGAGATGACTTTAGGTAATAAAAGATTTAGCCTGGTACTCAAAATTCTGGGAATTATCTTGTTGGAGCAGTTACTAAGACTTATAGGTCTCATATCACAAAAAGATGAAGGATTTTCCACTTTTGGCGGAAGAATGAGGCAGATGCTTGTATAAAATTTGGTAAGATTTGCCCCATTAAAAAAATCTTGAATAACATTTATTAGGTCCTCCTTGATAATGTCCCAACAGTTTAGATAAAAAGAACTCCTGAACCCATCGGAGCTAGGTGCACAGTTAGGGCTAAGAGCAAACACTGCTTCTCGGACCTCAAGTTCTTGCGGCATGGCACATAACATAATATTGTCATGTTGATTAATACTTTGATCAAGACAATCAATATACTGAAGCTCAGGTTCACCATCTTCTTGAAATAGTTGAGTAAAGTGATTAACAACCTCTGTAGAGATAACATCATCACCATTAATCCATTGCCCTTCCCTATTTTGAATCCTCTGAATATTCAGTCTCCTTTTTTACTCATTGATAATTGCATGAAAATATTTGGTATTAGCATCTCCTTCTTCAAGCCATCTAATATTATCCTTTTGTCTGAGAATGGATTCTTCAAACTTGAGCCATTTAGTATGTTCAGCTTGAGCCTTGTGGAATTGTTCCCTGAGATTATCAATTTCATTGTCAATATAATCATCCTCCAAGTTTTTCATCTTAGTTTCCCAATCCTTCACGAGATCAAATACATTACCAATGTGTTCCTTTGACCAGATGCTCAACTTTCTGCTTAAATTATTGAGTTTCTATTGAAATTTCCACATGTTGTTCCCCTGGAATTCCACGCCCCAAGCTTCTTGAACTACATTTCTGAACTCAGGTTGTTCTGACCAAAATTGAAGGAATTTATAGTATTTAATCCATCAAAAGTTAGAATTAAAACATTTAATCAACATAGGAGTATGATTTGCGCCCATGCTTGCCAAGTGTTCTATGTCACTGCAAAACAAGTTGGTCCACTGGTGATTAAATAATACTCTATCAAGTTTCTTCCAAATTCTGTAAGGTTTACCCCTGGTGTTGCACCAAGTAAATCTGAGACCTGTAAAAACAGCATCTACCATTCCACAATCATCCATACATGTTATAAATCCCAACTTTTCTCTATTTTATGGGGTTTCCCACCCTTCTTCTCATCAGGGATCATAATCACGTTAAAGTCCCCACTAATACACCAAGGCCCATTTATAAGACTACTGCAATGTCTTAGGCTATCCCATAAAGGTTAGGTGGTGTTTTGGTTTGGCATAGACAAAAGTGAAATAAAAGATCTCATTGGAGAAAGTGTTGGACAACTTAATAGTAATTTGTTTTTCATCATCCATGACTACTATAAAAGTAAATCCCGTAGCCCAAAAGAAACAAATATTACCATTGCAGTTTGCCAAACATCCCTCAAAAGCCAAGTTTCTTATGTAATGCTCTGTTTTGTTAGCTTGTACAAAAGGTTCTTGAATTGCAATAAACTAAGTTTTATAAATTTTGGATAAAAATTTCAATCTTTCAAAAGCGGTCATTGATTTCACCCCTCTAATATTCCAAGATAATATGCTAATCATTAAAAACATTATGGGAGGTCATCATATTTTGATTGGCTTTACCCTTTGCTATAGTGACAGGCCTGCTTGATTCAGGAGTTTCTCTTTTGCACTTCTTAGAGATAAATTTTCAGTCATAAGATTGTTTTCTATTTGATGATTGCGTCTTCACTGATTTGCCCATGCCATATAGTTTTTGGGGAAAAAGTTTTGAGGAGTTCATCTTCATTGGTAGAATTACATTCTTCGTATTCCTCTTCCTCTTCCTCCTGATATTCATCATCACTATCACTATCTCTTGCTTCCCCTAGACTTGATTCATATTCACTAGAATTTTTGCCTTCGACTTCTTCTTGACTATTTTGGAACTCATTAGCATCTTCATGATTTTACTAAAAGTTGGTAATGGTCACATTGATGCCTTCATTGCACTTTAGATCCACAAAAATATTAACTCCTCTCATGTATGATAAAATGCAATGCGCATCTTTCATAGATATAGGTTGATCTCTGATAATGTTCTCCATAGTAGTTGGTTCTTGAAAATAAATGGCCCTCTCCTGATTCTTGACATTTTTAGAACTCTCAGCTTGACTCTTGTGGATAGTAGTTCGTTCCTCTTTCTGTATAGAGCTTTGTACAGAAATTTCTTGTAACTCTTCTTTGTCACTTTCTTGTATAGTTATAGATTTGTGATTCCGTGAATTGGTGGATCTTTCCAGGCTTTTATGAGAAGTGTTGGTATATTTATTGAATGAAGGAGAGTGACTTTTCAACCCTTCCTCCATGTTTCTATTGATGTTGGACTTGTTCAAATTATCGTTCGTCCTTACTTGTGCATGCTTTTCTGGAAGTTGATTTTTCATCTTAGCAATGCTTTTACCTTGAGAAATCAATTGTTGTTGAATGGTAATTTTATCCGGCATTTCTTTTTCACCATAATATGTTGTTTCCTTCGGTTGCATTACCTCCTCGTTCTTCACTACCAACCTTTTAACTGCCATCATCATAGAGCTGTTGAAAAGAGTTTTTTAAAGTGAGAGCATCGGCAGTGTTCACCATTGGTTGAGACGATAGTGCCACAGTTATTTGTTCTTGAATATCATCATTCATATCTTTTTCAAAAAAAATTCTTAACAATCCATCTAGGTTGTTGTTTTTTTCTGTTGGCCTTCAACATCTTCTGCTAATTCTTATTCCTAATTATCATGGCTCTTGCAGGTAGGTTTTGATCCATAGATGGCTGACCATTCTTATTATTTTTATTCCCCTTAGTTTCTCCAACATGAATAATCTTATCAGTAGTAACAGAGTCATTTGTTGCTGCTGTTTTATTTTTCTCCATCAGACCAGCATTTACAATTCCAGTAGCATGCTCTTTCATTTCATCTTGTGCAACATTTAGCTTTCCATCAATCTTATTAGCATCAGCATTAGAAAATCTCTTCAAACATTGATTCTCAAAGTGTCCCTGGTGCTTGCAAATAAAGCAATAACCAGGAACATAATCGTATTCCACCATTTGTTTAAATCCAACCCCTTCTACACCATCTTCATTCTTGACACCAATCCAAACAAAATCTCTTAAAGGTTTAGCCAAATCAACTTCGACTTTCACCTATGCAAAATTCGGTCGGGATTTAATATCAGTATCTTTGTCAATCGTTAATAAAGTGCCAATTGGAAAAATAATCCTCTTCAAAGCACTCCAATTGTAATAGTGCCATGGAAGTTCAGGGAGGTGAATCCAGATGGGGACCAAAGATGTTTCTTCATTCGGGTCAAATTCTTTTATCAATCTCATTGGTGACCCAAGAATGGTGATCTTTTCTGTAAAATATATGTTTTTGAAATCTTCTTCTTTGGAAAAATCGAGAAAGATGTGCTTAGGGTTGTAGTGACAAATTTTAACAGTGCGGAAATATAGCCAAAAAATCCCTATGAATATCTTCAATTAAAGCTCTACCATGAGAAAACTTACCAATGATGGTCAGTCGACAAGCATTAGCGAGCTCCTCTTCTTCTTGCGGTGTGAAAAATACAGCTGGTTTACCCTTGTAGATTTTCGGTGGTCGGAATTGCAGAGTCAGCTTTGAGGGCGCCGGTGAGTCCACTTTAGAATACTACTTTTAAAGTTTAAAAATCATATAATTAAATAAACAACGAATTGAACTCACCACTATTAACTACTTGAAACTTGCAATAATAGATCAATAATGCAAGAGTTTATTCCACTATTTGCCATCTCTAAGAATAATAAAATCAAATTTGTCATACAACAAAATAAGTATTTTTTTTGTAAACAAATAAAAAGGGAAAAGGGTCTAAAAACTACTTCAACTTTTGCCAAAATTGTTGTTACGATGTCAAACTTTATGGAGGGTCTTTTACCCTTGCACTATTTAATAATGTATTTTAAAGGTATATATGCACACATGGACAAATTACTATTCATAATGATGCAATATTTATGATGTCCACGTGGGAACATATAGAACTTTAAAATACACTATTAAATAGTATAGGGGATAAAAGGTCCTTTTCAAAGTTCTGTATTGCTACAGTAATTTCGATCAAAGTTCAGATATATTTCAGACCTTTTTTCCAATAAAAATACAAAGTCTTACCAAGTTCAATTTTTTCAAGAAACTCCAAATTTTCTTCAACACAAATAGGATAAGTTACTTGTCTAAGCCAATCTTGGACACCAATAAGGCATTGCAGACATATGGGAGTCAATGAACTTCTAAATGGATCAAGAATACGATCACCGGTGCTAAATGCACATTTTGA
The DNA here is from genome assembly GCA_029582605.1 of Solanum gracilifrons. Classification (NCBI taxonomy): domain Eukaryota; kingdom Viridiplantae; phylum Streptophyta; class Magnoliopsida; order Solanales; family Solanaceae; genus Solanum; species Solanum gracilifrons. The sequence continues at coordinate 10,753 of JAJOOH010037354.1, read as the reverse complement.
TGCCACACTCAATATAGGAATAGCCAATATATCTCGAGACAAGTGTGAAAGTGTAGAAAATCTAGGAGAATTAACTTTCAACAAAATTGAAATACCAAAATCCTTGGCTCTTGGTCTTCAAGAAGATATCTATCCAACATAGATTTAACACCTAAACTACCATAATCTTCTTTTTTGTTTTTTCATGTAACACTTAGTTCTCAAAGAATTTGTTTTGACATTTTGAGAAATATCACAGTTAGATGAATCATATGACTCAGATGAAGTGTATCCATCTGAAGATGATTTATTTTTAGAACCATTTGCATACTTACTTACATAGAAGGCAAACAATTTCTTCAAGTAAACATCTACTTCATCTGCGAAGCCATTTTACGTAAATTAACATCATCACTTGTCATACATGATTTCAAATATACATCAATCTCACATATATCCTCAAAATTAACATTACAAGTAACATACCATGAACCTGAAACTTTCAAAGTGAGGTCATACAAATTTCTAAGAAACTTTGTGACATTCCTCATATTAACCCAATCCTCATTTTGAATTGAACCTGCAATACTTTCATCTTCACAAACATCAATACCAAGAAAAGAATTAAAGTTACCATCATAAAGATCAAACCTCTCAAAAGTCTTCTCAAACTTTTATGTCATGCCCAATATCAAATAGGTGGAATTCCACCTAGTAGGCACATCTAAAGATAAATTTTATCACATTCTATCTTTTTCATTTCAACACACTTCAAAAAGTGTCTTGTCCTTGCATAAGATGATCTATCATATTTCACCATTTGTCTTACCCGTTTTATAGAAGGACCAATTTCTTACAAACCATCTTGCAAAATTAGATTAGGTATATGATTCATACATCTCACATGGATATGCTCACCATCCATCATATTAGTTCCCCACATATATAATTTGTTTGAACAACTCTAAAATTGCCACATTATTTGAAGAAGCATTATCAACCGTAATAGTGAAGATATTGTCCATGTTCAATCAAGGAAACAATTACTAATAGACTCTGCCAAATGCTCACCTTTATGAAGAGTGATAGGACAGAAATTCAATATTCTTTTATTAAACACCCAATTCATATCACTAATGTGAGTAGTCAAACACATATAATTGTTTTTATGCACAGAAGTCCATGTATCTGTTGTAAGATAAATTCTTGTTTTTATTTCTCCACAAGACTTTTAAAAATTCATTCTCAATTCACCATAAACTTCATAAGAATCCCTTGTTATGCTTCTATGAGAAGGAATGCGAAACAAAAGTTGGACTTTACTCATATTCTTCTGAAAGCCTTCCTTTTCAACAAAGCTAAAAGGTTGTTCATTCAAAATTATCATCTCAACTAAGACTCTTCTAACTACTTCTTGCTCAAATTCCCAATTCTCTATCAAAGAACTGTTAGTTTGAATTTTTAACAATGTTTTAATACTAGGTGCAACAGGCGGGGGATTATACACTTCACATCGGTTAGTCAAATATTGTCTTAGTCCACTTGTTTCATTTCTAGATGTATTAGCAGCATACTTTTGTTTACAATGTAAACACCTTTCTTTAACACCATTTTCAAAAAAAAAAATCAAAGTGTTGCCAAACAGTAGACCTAGGGTCAATTTATTTTCTTTTTTTTTTTTTGGTTTCTTTGTGTCAATTGACGCCCTATTGCTACAAGTAGTTTATTATGCATAGAACCTGGCATACTTATACGAATTTTATTAGCCACAACCATATTTAATTGATTTTGATCAGCCATCTATATAAGAAAAAAATTAATTTCACAGTTCACACACTAACTAAAGCGAAAATCAGAAAGAAAAGCAACAAAAAATAAGAAATCAAGAAAACAAAAAAAATAATCAAATACATGGAGGGAAGAAGCCTGTTGGCTCGCTGGTTGCGTTGTTTTTACTTGCAGAAATTGATGGCTTGCTGAACTAGTGAAATTGTTGGTCGGCTGACTTGAGTTGTTTAAAATCGATGGTCAGCTGCCCTGGTCGCAACGGTCGAATGTCCAAAAAAAAGATCGTGCAGCAGATGTGGGACTCGGAACTTCAAATAAAAAGCGAAAAAGAAATGATGAAAACCTAACCTAAGTTTGCATTTTATTTATTATTAATAATTAACATTATATTAATATATATTATAATTTAATATATTTTGATTAAACCAAAATACAAAAAAATACAAAAGACACATACCAATAACCGAAGCAAAATACCTAAAATACGAAAATATATACCGAAAACTGAACCAAAATACTAAAAATAAAGAAAGAGGCAAAGCTCCAACCAGCACCACTAGATCAGATACAATTTTGTGGAGTGAATGTAGACATTTTTTAGGTAACTATAAATTGGTTTCAGCATGATTTGGACTTCGCTGCACCTACTAAGGTTGGACTATAAGAGCATCATTACGATATGGTGATAAGTGCATATGAGATGAGTGATCTTGGAATGTGAGAATGTATAATGATGTGGATTGATGGGCTGATCACTACAGAGGGTGAGGCGGAACAATGGGTAACCAACTCGAGGTTGCATATCACAAAGGCCTCTTTGACTTTTCAGGTCAAATTTTCTTGGGCTGTGGTTCATGCACAGTTGAGGCCGAAAGTTAATGAAACACAAAATCTCTCCCTTACAGACATCTTAGATAGATTATATCGTGGCCTGATATTCATTGAATGCAGGTCGACTGATTGCCACAAAAATGAGGGATCACAATTTGAATGAAAAAGTTGGTCTTCCCTTTCCATGTCTGATAAGGAGATTTTGTGATAATGTTCACGTTTTAGGTAGCCAGATAGTTGAACGTCCTGCTGATGCCAGTAAATACACAATTGGTGCCTTGATCAAAGACTTGGTGAATCCATTGTATGAGACAAGATTAGGTCCAACAGCACTGTTTGCTATTGTGCCAAATCTACTAGTTATGTCAAAACCAAAGGAGGGAGAATCTGATAATACCATGGATGGTAGAACCTAGGGAGACCCATGAGTTAGGCCTACAACATCAGTGACCTCTTCGGTCACAAGTACAGTTGTCATGATTCCCATGGTATTTCTTGAAAAAACTTATAGTAGAGCAGAGCCAGACCAGAGCGATATTAGATCATCCAAAACCAAGTCAAAGATACTGAACATATTTTCGTGATTGTTGCGATGCAACGCGTACACTAGGCATAACATGGTATATAGGAACCTAGAGGAACTATAAATTTCTTAGGGGACTATGGATGTCGAATCTTGATGAGTCCGAGATTTAGACTCATTTAGGGCTTTGTTTTGATAGTATTAGTGTCCTCAAATGCCTAATCTATGGTATAAACAGATGTTAAGACCTTTATTTTCATGTGTATGAGCTAAGTAGCAAGGTAAGGACACTAATAGGCAAAAATGAGCATAAAAAGCTGAAGAAGTGAAGAAAGACTACCCTGGTAATCGCTAAGACCACTCAGCGACTCGTCGAGTGGCTCTTCTGCCCACCTAAAGTTCCAGTGTGCGAAGCGTGAGGGAAGAGACCAAGTCGGAAAATCTTCGATCAGTTTCGTGATGATAAGATAGATCACCCAAAGTTACAGGATTTGTGGATGCTGAGAACCAAATGCAAAACGACGATGGAAGAGAGAAAATGGCGGATCACCGAACCACTCAGTAAGCCCGACTTATCTCACCTAGTGGACATTCGGGCCAAATTTTGGGGAAACTATAAATTGAATTTTGAACTGTAATTTGAGTATCTTGCTATCATTCAAGAGAGTTTTCTTTTGAGTTTTAGAGGTCCACTGTAAACTTCGAAGCTTTTTGAGACACAATTTTGAGATTTGGCAAGTGGATTGCTTAAATTCTTCAATTTGGACCATTGTAAATACTTGGGAGCATTTACCCAGATCATGGCGAATGTATTTGGTAATTGTTTTCCTATTTTTATGATGTGTGGATAAAACCCCAATTCTTGGAATGTGATAATGTGATTATGGGTTGAATTAGCTTATGGTTATTGCAATTACTAGTTTAAGTGCTATATTGAAGTGGGTTTAATCATCAACTGAATTTTAATTCATGAATTGTAGTTGAAATGCAGTTTAGCTTGCTCGAGAGATGAGTTTTGGAACCAAGGCTTTTGATTAATGGTTTATAGGTATTAGGTTGATATGGGTTCAGCTCGAGAGAGTGAATCCTAAACCCAATCCTACCCATCTAGTTTGAGAGAGTAGATAAATTAAGGTGTTGGTTGTTCTTAATTGCTATGCTTGTTGATATTCGAAAGAAATCACTTGAATCGGGATAATTGTTCGAGAGAAAACTATTTCACTCATATTCTAGCCTACCTACTTATATTTAGCTATTTATCAGTAGTTACAATTACCCATATAGAGAAATTTGCCTATAATCGATCACATCCCGAGAATTCCTCATTTTATTGCTATTTTAGTTTTGTGTGATTGCATTGTAGATGATAATTTCAAACCATAAAACCCCCATCTGACATTCGTTTCACCCCTTTTAGACGTTTTTACATGTCTTTTTCGATAATTTATATTATTATAGCTGATTAGAACAAATTTGTACTTCCTAACTTAATTTAAACACGTATCGCTCCTTGTGGGTTCAACCCCAACTCTCAGTTGGGTTTTATAATGACTAATGATCAGTTGCATCTAGAATTGGATCAGGTGTGCTTGAAACGTTAATCAAAATGGCACCGCTGCCGGGGAGTGGTGTTGTTTGAAATTCTTTTATTGAAGTTGAATTGTGATTTTTTTTGTTGTAGTTGAATCGACTTACTTTAGTTTTTGGTTTTGTGTTGTTTGTGTTAAAACAGAGAAATAGATGAGCGTAAACGGGAGCAATGGTAGCCAAGTGGGACACCAAGACGATATTGGGAACCTTAATGATGTGAATGACCCAATTCAATTGGGTGGTGTTGGTGCAATTCCTGAGGGTATGCGATCTTCCATGTTACAAGCACAATGTTGTAGCTTCTCCAAATGAAAGGGTTATATGGAGGCTTGGCACATGAAGTCCCTCATGAGCATATTAGGAACTTCGTGGACGTTTGTGGTCCGCTCTCATTCAAGAACATATCACAAGAATCAATCTGTCTTAGGTTGTCCCCATTTTCTTTAATGGGTGAAGCTACAAAATGGTTGGCTGAGTTACTAAGGGATTCCATCACTTCATGGGATGAACTTACTACAACATTCTCTGTGAGATTCTTTCCTTCATTGAAGATGATGACACTTAGAGACAACATCCAAGGTTTCAAACGCTTGGAGGGTGAGCCTATCCATGAGACGTGGCTGAGATTTAAGAAGTTGGTAATTCATTGCCCAACTCACGGACTTCCAATAATATGCTACTACAATACTTTTATAGGAGCCTTGACTTGGTGAACAAAGGAGTTGTTGATCAACTTGTTCCCGGTGGTATAATGCAACATCCTTATGAAGTAGCATCACAACTCCTTGATGGCATGACCAAGATAAACAGAGCATGGTATACTCGTGAGGACCAAGTGTCCCCTCTCACTTTTAGAATGAGAAAAGAGCATATCGAAAAGGATCAAGAGAGGGACCAAAACATGGCCAAAATGATGACCCAGCTAGATATATTGGCGAAAATGTGATGGGTAGTAGTGCAAAGAGTGTTAATGTTGTTGGTGTTGCAGGAGTGAATCTCGAAGAAGCTCATTTTGAAGCTCTTTAAAATGAGTAAGTGAACTTCCTAGCCAATCAAGGAGGTGGATATCGACAAAACTATCCAAGGCCGAGTTGAAATAGAGATGAGGGATGGAGAGATCGTGACAGAGAATGGTGTGATCGTACCGCCACTTGGAAGGCAAGAGAGGATGACAAGGACAGATATGTCCCACCCCACGAGCACCAAAAGCCCAAGGAGTCTGAAAATGGCAATACAGAAGATATGCTCTCACGTATTCTCAACAAAGTTTAAGGGTCGGACAAAGTGCTGAAAGAGATGAAAGAGGATGTCTCTACACTTAATCAGACGGTCACCTCACATCCGTGTCAATGAAGCAGTTAGAGACCCAAATAGGTCAAATTTCTTCTCATTTGAACCCAAGGCCAAAAAGGGGCCTTCGAAGTGATACCTTGGTAAACCTGAAGAATGATCCGTAAATGGGTACTTTCGTCGTGTCACAAGGTTAACTAAGGCGCTTCTTGGGAGGCAACCCAAGTTTTTAATACTTTAGTTTTTTTATTTTGAATAATGGGTGTTGATTGTGCAGGTTGAAAAGTTAACAGTGTTGGAAAATAAGTTGTTTGGCGAACCAAAGTCCAGTCGGTGACACGCCAAACAGGTCGGTGAGCCCCAATTTGGACTGCCGTTGGAGCCACCAAGCTTGAAGGGGAACTCAATAAACCTCGGTGGACTCTATGCTCAATCGGTGACTTGCCAAACAGGTCGGCGAGCCCGATTTTGTCCGTCATTTGAACCCCTAAATTGGTGGGAGTCCTGTAAAACTCTGCAAGGTAAAATACCAATTGGTGAATACCCGAGTGGTTCGACGAGCATGACTAACTCCGCCGAAGGGACCGCGAACTTAAAGCTATTAAAGGCCAAACGATTTAAAATTTTAAAATCTTTCCACTTCTCCCATTTTGAGTTTCGTATTCTCACTTCCCACTTTAGATTTTTCTTATTACCTTGTTGTTACCTGCATTTTTGTGCGAAATCATTGCTTGGAATTGTGGAACTTTGCCGCCTAGCTATTGAAAATTAAAATTCTGCATAAAGGTTGGTTTTTCGAGCCCCATACTTGAAATTTGTTGTTAAAATAAAATGAAATAGGTAAATTTTTTGTTGTTTTGTGTTGGGTAATTGTTATAATCGTGTTTAACTATTTGTTTGGCTGTAATGGGTTAAAATGGGTGCCTAAGTGCTTTAAATAGATCGATTCTCGTGTTCTTGCTTGTAAAATCGAGTCTAAATTGTTAGGTTAGGGTATGTTTGTGTTGGGACTAGTGGGGTGAAGTCTAAGTAATCCCAAATTGTGCTAAATGACGCAATTTTCCCAATGATAGAGCACTTGACGTCATTCTTAAGGGCAAAAGTCGTCAAATAGCCAATTTTGGCAAAATAAAGGGGAAGTCTGAGTACCCCGAGGGTATGGGTAGTATGTGTCTAGTATTAATTGAACGGTATTTGTGTTTAATTTTGCTTTCGTGGGCTTGATTTTGAATCTTGGGGTTAAAAACTGGCACGTTGGACCATTTGGCGAGCTAAGTCGAGCTCGCCGATTGGTTCGACAGTTCTCCAAAGTCCTTCACAGATCACCCTTAATTTCCAATTTTGGTTGAGTTTGTTTTATAACTTTCGGCGAGATGCCTGAGCTCACCGAGTTCACTCGGCGACTCACCGAAAATCCTTCTTGATCTCCCTTTCTGCGCCCTTAACCCTTAAAATACGTTGTATCTTTCTGTGAGCTACTTCTAGCTCGCTGATTGGTTTCGGTGACTCACCAAATAGCCCTAAACATCGCCTATGTGTCTTGAGTTTTGATATTTTTTGCGATGGTACTTTTGGCAAGCCCGATCTTGCTCTCCAAGGCACTCGGCGATTCGCCGAACGGTTCGGCGAGTCTTTCAGCACCTAAATTTTATGCATTTTTCTTGAACTTTGTCTAATATTTTTCTACGTTGTTTTGCAAGAATGGCTAGACCAATGGTGTCAGGAAGATACATGCCACCCCGATGTAACAGTCCGGAAAATGGTAGGTTGAACTAGAGCCCAAACGTAAGGGTAAAGGTCATAAAATGACTCCACGAATGTTAATAAGTCATTTAGGGTGAAATGAGGTTTACAAGGGTCAAAGACAAGAGGCAAGTGCCAAGGCAAAGGGGCCAAGGCTTCCCCTAGCCTAGGCACACCGCCTCAACCTTCACGAAGAGGACCACGGACTGTGGTCCTTACCACGGCTCATAAAGGGGGCTCGTCAAGCTTACTTGGCCACGAAAAAATGGCCACCCTTTGGCATAGCCACTGCCTCAACTTCACGGAAGGGACCACGACTCGTGGTCTTAACCAAGGCTCGTGGAGCCCTTTATGAAGGACACTTGGGCATGGTGGCTTCGGGGGACGAAGTAACCTAGATACTACCTCACCCTTCACGAGTGTGACCAAGGATCGTGGTCAACTCCACGACTCGTGAAGGGGCTCGTGAAGATGCCTTAGGCAAAAGAGCCTTGTGCTCAAAAATCAAGGACACTGCATCACCTTCACAGGCAGGACCACGGGTCGTGGTCCATACCATGGCTCGTCAAGGTGGCCCGTGGTTCCTGACGAGGTGACTTAAACAAAGGTTAGTTGGGTCATTTTATTTTTAGTCCAATTAAAGTGGTGTTGTTTTGGGTATTTTTAGGGGTACTATATAAGTTGTTTTAAAGTCAAAATTCACAAGACCAAGTCATTATTCACAAACACCCAAATCAAATCAAATCAAAAGTTTCATCGTCTCTCAATAATTCACTCTCTAAACTCAAGGAAGAAGAAAGGATCTATTGGAACGAGAGTGTGTGGATTTCAAAGGTTCTTCCTCAAATTTCTTGGGGATTTCTAATCAAGGTATGGATGATTTCCATCTATGGGTAGTCTCCATCCATAGAGTCCCCTCAAAAGTTGGTTTTCAAGATTTCAATTTCCCCAAATCTAGGGTTTTGAATATATGACATGGGACTCCATGAAAAACGTTTTCAATTGTTTATTTATGGTTGATTATGGTTGTTTATGATGAATTATGGTTGGATTAATGGATTATTGTTGTTTCATAATGAAAAATCCCCATAAACCCATGATTCCCCCATATTGATAAATCATGAATTGATGATGTGGGTTGGTTGATATTATAAGCATGTCAATTGAATATGTTTATGTTAATTGAGCTATTGAATCATGAAATTCCTCATATATATAGTAATTGTATATGGTTGGGTTGATTGTGATCCGTGACCATTGAAGGGCAATGTATGAGGGTTTGTACATCTTTATGAGAATTTGTGTATAAGATTATGATTCACTTAGAAAGTGAATGTCTTATGATTATTGTGTAATTGTGGTATGGTTGTAAGATTGTTCTCCCCTACCCTTACACATGACTATGTATGATATGTTTATGACTATGTTAGTATTGTTGTGTTGAATGAAAGGCTATTCTCATGAACACACTATGGATATGATGTGAAAGGTTTACTCACGTATGATGATTCTAAGGTTGAAAGGACACTCTCACCTAGTGAATCTATGTGCTATTTTGATACCATGTTGACTTGAGTGCCTAGTGCATTCTTTCATGAACATGAATTTAAGAAATGACTTAATATGACTTTAAAGGGAATTATGCTTAGCACTGAGTGGATATGATAATGAGATGGAAGCTTTTATGTTAGAAAGTCCAACTTCCCAATGTAAGTTATCTCATGAGATGGACATCTTTTACGTTAGAAAGTTCGGGTTTCTAGTAGCAATCTCCTTATCCCCTAACTATATGCCCACATAGGTCTTTAGCTAATGGATCCACCTAAATTCTATACATGTTAGTTCTACCTTAGGCAAGTAGGAAACCTCTTTTCGGTGTGGGGTCATGACACCGGATTCCATGTAGCTCACATGGTCTATGTTGGTTAAGGCTAAATTCCCCAATATGACAAGAACAAGAATATGAACACGAACATGAATATGAACTATACTTATGACTTCCTATTGAGTTTTATTTGGTGTGAGTGGGGGTATGGGACTTCACCTGTACATTGCAGAAGTAGACTTATAAAGGGGTTGTGGGGTGGTTTCTCTTATTCTATGAAGACTTATCAGTTATGGATGCATGATATGTATGATTGTTAAGATTGACCTTACTTGCTACAATTATGAACATGAATGGTTACTTATATATGTGTATTGTCTATGATGAGGTCAAGGTATGTTATGTAATGATGTTGGTGACCAAAAAGTGGTACTTGGCATATGGTAGGGTTATGAGATCTTGCCTTTGCATTGCACTAGTACAGCTTTGGGGTTTCTTATGATATGGTTTGACTTATGTTTCTTCATAAATGTGCATGATGGCTTTTGAACTTGATAAATGCATGATTTCAACTAAATGTCCCTTTTCACATGTTTTAAAGGTTTTATGCATGGCTTTCATACTTAGTACTTTTGTGCTAACCCATATTTCTACATTTTCTTATAAGTGTAAGTTCCGGGCATTGAGCTGTATTTCCTTCATTTGAGAAAAGTTTGGATTGGCTATTCCCATGCTTGGTGAGTCCTCAAGTTCGAGGACGGATTGTTCATTTTTAGTTTATCTCTTACTTTCTATTTTCGAGACTATGTTGTATAAAGGTATGTGACCCTAATATTGTATTTGATTGTATTAGATGGTTTTTTGAGATAAAGTCTAGACTTCCATTTGATTTATGAAATGTCTTTGATTGTAAAAAGTTTTTAAATTTTCTGCATCATTTCTATTTCCATGTTTATGATTATGCTAAGGACTTCTATGAGACCCTCTCGGGGTCAAGTACGTCGTGCTACATCTAGAGGGTAACCCCGGGTCGTGACAAACTTGGTAATCAGAGCACAAGGTATAGAATGATTTTAGGATGATGTTTCATGAACCACGTCTAGTAGAGTCTTGTTCATGAGTGTGAAGCGCACCACACTTATGAATGAGAGGCTATAAGATGTTTAGGAACTTTCACTTCTTTC
>JAJOOH010037353.1:0-22368 GCA_029582605.1 Solanum gracilifrons | reverse complement strand
CCCCCCCCCCCCCCCCCCCCCCCACCCCGCATGCAAGTTTTCTATTCAAATGAGGTCCATCATCCACTTTCATAAAAACAGAGATGCAAAATAGGCTGGGGAAATAAGATATTTTTTTCAATTGATGGAATGCGCTGTGATCACATGAAACAGGTTTCAAAAATACATTGGTGAGCACTAAATCCTACTCTCTTGAAAATAACAGTCAACACAGTAAAGCAAGTTAAGCATGAGATGAACATTGGTCTGAATGTTCTATATCAGCTTTATTCAGCAGTAGCAAAATCTGGAACCTATTCGTACAACTTTTTGGGGGGTTTCAAAATAAGCCAAGCCCATATAACAATTAGCATCGGATAGGTGCATCTTAAAGTCGTAATTCATCAATATTGCAGATTCATAACTTTTTTACAGTGAAATAATAAAAGCATACATCAAAGTATCAGACAAAAGATATACCTAAGACCGTTCAAGCTTGCAACTTGCAAACATAAGAATGACCTTTCACTACCATTTTTCTTGAAGAGTTAACAAGTCTAACAACAATTTAAGAGTGAGGTACTAACCAAAGATGGAAAAGTGAAGTCAAAGTGATCAATCCTCTTGTTGGTCAACCAATAATCCACAAGTGGGCCTAATAGCAGCAGACTTCCAGCCTGAACTGGTGCAGTATGTCCCAGCAAATTGAAAGAACTAAGGGAGTATTTCCTTTGAAGGTAATGAACATACTGCATATACAAAACCAAGTGAAAATATCAGTTTTTGACCAAGTGCAATTACATTCAAAGAGAAGAGCTTCAGAAAATTAGAAGACTAAAAATAGGAGTAAAATATTATTTTTTCAAATCCACGTCAAGCACAGAAGTGACAAGTTGTATAGAATTTCCCAGGAAACAAGTTATCCATTTCTAGATGAGGCTTAGGTCTTGTTGTTTCCCAACAAACTTTGCATTATCAATAAAATGTCTCATTTTACTTATCCAAAAAAATTGACTAATATAGAGTGTCATTTCCCACATAAAACTCTATATTACTATTACAACTCTGCATTACTAATACAACCTTTGGCTTCCTATATAAAACTCATCAGAAGCAATACCTGCATATCTTGCAGGACAGCAAGAGCCCACTTATGTTCTATAGGGGGTATAATGTAGAATAAAATGTGCACAGAAGCAATACCTCGATAAGAGCACCTAAGCACAAAATGCCTTTAGGTTTTCTAAAACTAAAAAGCTTTACAAGTATACTAAATATATAACTAATCTTGAATTATTAGAATCCTTGCATAACTACTTTTTTATGATGGTTGTCTCCAACTTAAGTGGCATGCAACTTAACTAATCCACTAACCCGCCTGCTACAACCACAAATACAGTTTCCGAGTAAACCTGTGCTCGAACTAAGACAAGAATATATGGGCTCACACCTAGTACAATAACTGGATTTGAATCCTAGGATCTCCAAACTATTACTCTAATAGAGTACCTCAAACACTCAACTGGACCCTTGTGCTATAATACCTGGATTACTAGTCCGGTAATCAAATGGCACCTTATTGATGGTGCATCTATTCCCTCGGTGTAATGGTGTGTTGTTCAACTGATCAAATCAAGCTTTTCAAGATGGCATAAGATATTAAATTGCCGAGACAACTTACATACTGTTGTAGAGCAGTGCTCCATACAGCTACAAAGGCAGCAATGAAGCCTTTGGTATTAACACTCACGTCCGTAACTGTGCAAACAGCAACACCTAGGAGTACCACAACAATGCTCAGCTTTGTGTCCCTTGAATAGCGGATCTTGTCAAAGGAAACTTCTAGTAAGCAGGAGACGGGGATCATACTCAACTTTGCGATCTGAGAGTGATAATGGAGATTAATATTTGAAGTCCTCAATAGAATCAGAAGAGCGGGATGAATGTGATGCGCATAGAATTACCTGGTAGAATCCCACCGAGTTCCACATCAAACTGATGTTCATCCCAACAATAGAGAAATTTGCACACAGTACAAATTTTAGAAGATCTAGAAGGGGTAAATGAGAAGCTTGGATGTACCCGAGCCACCTAAGAAGAATCGTCATCAAAGTTGTTGTAACAAAATGCATCCCCGTTAATGTTGTTGCTGCAAAGATTGTTGTAATCAAAAACTAGAACAACCATATAACGAAAAGACTGAAAAAAGTGTATAGAATGTCAAATCTTCATTGTCCAACAAGCAAAAAAAAACATTAATCAGCTTTAACATGAAAATGCCGGTGCTGCAAACCTGCTTAGGTTCAAGTTTGTCTTAGAGTCTCTTTTCAATGCTACAAGTATTAAATTCATATCCGCTAAGTAATTTTTGTACTTCCTGTAAATTGTGAGATTCAGTTCAAAGAAGCATGTGTTTCTCTTCATGCTAAATGTCCCATCAGACTGTCATTTTCTAATTTTTTTTTTCCTTTTTAAAAAAGCAATGCATATAGCTATAACATTGTAGATTATAGAGTTCAGAATATTATATTTCGTGATATTATATCCAGATTCCTTTTAATTGAAATTAATAGATATAACCAATGTAGCTGGAATCTTAATACAAAGGAATGCTGTTCTGAGAAAGTGATGGAATATCACAGAGAAATTTACCAAAGAAAAACCCGTAGTTAGCCATTAAGGCTTTGTTAACAATAATGATTCCAACTGAAGTGACCACATTGAACATCCATGCAGCCACATCACCTGCAGCCTTCTTATCAGCCTTGCTTGAAGGAGCCATTTGCCTTTATTTTTTGCTGCCAGAAACAAGTTTTACCCTCCAAGCAGCAAATAGAAGCATTCACACTTCTACATCAAAATTTCCAAATCTTTTATTTGCTCTTCCCACCTACGATACGTAGAAGAAAACATTACGATCCACAACAGACAGATCAAACAGACAAACAATTCCCTTCTATAACCCGATCACATAAGTAAGTAAATGAAGTTAATAATACCATTCCCATAATTGCAATTGTCAAATAAGATCTAAAAACAAAGTAAGGGTAAAAACAATACAACAAGCAAAGAAAGAAACAATTCACCATATGATCAAGTACAAAATAAACTTTTAGTGAAACTCCACCACAGCTTACCATAATCAAAACTCCTCTTTCCCTTCTTTTCTTCTACAAATTTTTATTTTTCTAGTCGAAAATCAGTATCAGCTAGTAAAAATCACAAATTGCATAAAAGATCAAAGAATTCTCAAGGATGCAAGCCAAATGAGCTAAATCAACTCTATCTTTTATGAATACAACAACAACACCTCAAAGCACCTACGAGTGTGGCCTAATGGTCAATGAAGTGAGTCCAGCAAAGACCAAAACACTAGGTGATCTCTTCCCATTTGCTAGACAAAGTTACCTGCCGGACACCACGGTTATCAAGAAAAATAAAACTCAATCCCAAACTAGTTAGATTTAACTATATGAATCCTCATTATCCATTTCGACCCGTATAATTCCAATAACACAGTGAAAAATAGATTAAAAATCACATAATCACTAGAATCGCAGCATTTGCATCAATCACAGATGCAGATCCACACTTTGCTTCAAAATTTAACAAGACTTGCACTACCCTATTCTCAGATCTAAATTCCAAAAAAACTAAATTGCAATCAGTGAATCAAAATTCTCATAAATCATTCAACAGATCTACATTTGCAATAACAACACACCCAATTGTCAAAGAAAAAAGTGAAAAAATTGACTCACCAGTTGAGAAGTAAGGAGAAATAAAAGTGACCCGTTTTAGATGCAGATCTTAACGTGCGAACTGGGTCTTTACTATACGTATATATGTATATGTATAAACGAATTGAACAAATTTTGGACTGTATCTGTGTGAATGTAAGAAGAACAAAAATGGAGGAATTGGGGAAGAAGGAAGTTTTTATTGATTTGTGAGGTAGAATTGATTTTTTTGACAAATAAGAAGTGAAAGAAATTGAAGAAAACACATAACTGTATCAAGTGTATGATATGTAGTGTTTACATGTACAAAGATGATGGAGAGGGTAGTGGGTGGTAAGGGGTATAGTGAGGGAGTTGAGGAATGTACTATTTTCCAACTTGGTCCATGTGCTTCATTGTGTTTTTTTTTCCCCATTAGATTGGGATGAATCCGACGAAAAGGAGTTGCTCGAATGGTAAGCATTCATCACGTTCAATTTGATGATTGTTTGAGTTACTAAGGAAGCAGAAAGAGTGGAAACAGATTGTGACTTCGAGTCATCGAGTCAAGAAGGGTGGAAGCTCCGGGGGGAGAGGTTAAGAAAAAGGTAAATTAACTGAGTCAAACGAGTTGGGCCGACTCAAAATCGGATCAGATTGAATCGATTTTCGATCAACTCGAATAGGTCTGAGTAAAGGTTGTTGGGAGTTGTGTTGGATTGAATTCGTACTGTTCAAGTTTTCAAATTAGTGGTTTGAGATTGATTGTTATCGATAAGGTCGGGTGAACTATTAATCGGGTATCTGATTGGATATGATATAGCTCAACCCTGCCTACACGAGTTAGTTTAAAACCTTCTAAATCCAGATCGGCTGAAATTGCCCTCCCCCCTGCACGAGTCAGTTTAAAACCTTCTAAATCCAGATCGACTGGAATTGCCCTCCCCCCTGCATGAGTCAGTTTAAACCCTTCTAAATCCAGATCGAATGGAATTGCCCCCCAATCCCCACCCAAGAATCAATTCAAATTTGAAGTAGTTTTATTGATTTTATCTTTTTCGAATCGACCCGTCTCTCAACGAGTATAGGGTAAATACTAATATATATTTGTATTATTCATATCTAAAATAAACATATTACTTAATTATGATTAATAGCATATTTGGTCAAACTTTCAAACTCTGCTTATTTTGAAAAGTGCTCTTTTGAAAATTAATTTTGTAGTATGTGTTTAAAAGAACAATTTACTAAGTATTTTTGTCGGTATTATGTAACAATGCGTGTTTGGTCAAGGTTCTAAAAATATTTAGGGGAACAATATTTTTTTTTCAATTTCTTAAAAACAAGCTTTGCTATTATTCAAAATATATCTTTCTTCAACGTTGATTTGAATAATATTTTGAAAAATTATCTTCAAATATCTGTTTGACCATAAATTTTATATCCGATTTTATAGATAAATCTCAATTTTGAGAGAAATTTCACTTTCACTCACAAAATTTCAATTCTTACCGTATTTATTTATTTGATATAATATTTGATACAAGTAAATTTTTACCAAAAAAAAGAAAGGAAAGGAATTGAAATTAGTTGGATCAAACTCACACGTATTATATGAGCAACTCCACCAATATCATTAGGTTCATTTTGCCTTCTTATTATTGTTTGAGATATGTGTCCATTTCAATAACTTCGTTTAATACCTTACTTTTAATGTTTATTGAATTATAAGATTGAATAAGTAAAATATCTCATTTAAAATATTTTACTTTTTTCGTATGATTTTAAATATTGGGTTCCAGGTTTCTTCTTTTTTGGTTAATTGTCGATTTTTCATTTATAATTAGAATTGTACAATTACAACCAGAGCAGTATTGGACTACCTACTCACTCATCAAAACTAATAATCTACTAATCTATAGTCAAACAATACAAGTAATTAGTATAGATCAGTGATACATTCCAACTAAGTCTAGGCAGAAACTAAGGATAGGCGTTAAGTTGTTGTAGTGTAATATGCCACTTTGCTCTGGTTTGGCTCTTGATATGAATATGGTTCCAAGCTTTGAATTGGGTCAAAGTTTTTTAATTAAAATTTTATATATTAGATTACGATGGATGATGAATGAATCAAATAAATTTATTTGAAGATCAATTGTAAATGCCTAATTAGTTTATTTATAATTAATTAGGTTAGTCATCGGTAAAAAGGACAAATGATGAATGAATCAAATAAGTCTAATTTAGTTTCTATCTTTTTAGAATATAATTGGGAAAAAAAAACAGTAAAGAAATATTATTAAATTAAAGAACAAAAATTCAATCAAATAGATATTATTAAAAGGATATTCACAACTTTTAAATTTATTCATTAGATTAAATTTAATTTACTTATTTATATAAATATTTTGTCTAACTCAATTTCAAGTTTAATAATACTTCATTTGTTGAAAAGAAATCTTAGAGTAAATATATGAAAAGAAAGTTATATAGAAACAAAATAAACAATAGAGATAAGAAGAATAGAAGACAAAAAATATTGAAAAGGCCCAAAATAGTCCCTCATCTTTGGGTTAAGACTCAAAGTCATTCTTGAGTTTTCAAATGGAGCATTAATAGCCCCTCATGTTTGCAATATTGGTGCACTTTTGGTCCTCCTTCAAAATTTTGCCTATTTTTTAACATTGATTTTATTCATAATTTATGTATGGAATGTTTATACGTCATTTTATATATTTAGTAAAAATAATAACTCCATGTGAGAGATTGTGAAAAGAAAAACACCTTGTTTTGTTTAGTAGAAATCGTATTGCAGGTAAAGTCGAGAGGTTCATCACGACGATTTCACATGCAATAGTATAATTTTTTCTTTTCTTACAATGTTATATGTTAAAATGTTCTAAGTTTAACTGCAGTAATATTTATACTGAATAGAACAAATTGTTCTTCTTCTCACCTTCTCTCACATAGAGTTATTATTTTCACTAAATATATAAAAAGACAATGTGATATTCCTTACATAAAATTATGAACAAAATTAATGTTAAAAAATAGGCAAAAGTTTAGGGAAGGACCAAAAATGCACCAATATTGCAAACTTGAGGAACTATTAGTGCTCCATGTGAAAACTCAAGAATGACTTTAAGTCTTAACCCAAAGATGAAGGACTATTTTGGATCTTCTCTCGACAAAAATACAAAAAATATGCCTAATAAACTTAAATAAAGGCAAATTGAGGAGAAAAAACAACAAAGAAGAGAAAAATAATGAAAATGGAATTTTGACAACAAAATAGAAAGAAAAGAAAAAGAATAAAGTTTCACATTTGAGCCTGAAAACAATGAGTCCTTTTATTGGGTTGGGGATTCTAAGCCCAAAAGTTGAACCCATTTCAATTTTTGCTATGAAACTTTTCAAAGCAAAAAAAAAAAGAAAAAAAAAGGGAAAATGGTCTGAAATATATCTAAATTTTGACCAAAATTGCGGTAATGATACCAAATTTTGAAAAGGACCTTTTATCCCCTATACTATTTAATAGTGTATTTTAAAGGTATATATATGTCTACGTGGACATCATAAATATTGCATAATTATAAATAATAACGTGTCCACGTGGACACATATATACTTTTTAAATACATTATTAAATAGTGCAGGAGGTAAAAGGTCTTCCATAAAGTTTGGTATCGTAACAATAATTTTGGTCAAAATTGGAGTATTTTTCAGACCCTTTTCTCGAAAAAAATAAGGACCAAATAAGGGAAAACCATCTAACTAGACATGCATCACTATTATATATACTAACCTTACATTTACTTTCAAACAATTACATATATTACCACTTTTAATATTTTATACCATATATTAATGAAGATAAATAAGATACACATCCCTTAAATTCAAAATTGATTAACTATCTTTACATTTAACGTCCAATAACAATCAAATATCTTTCTCTCATCAACCTCTCCCAATTTCATCCGCCAATAGTATCTCTCCCCCTACCCCACGTCCTCCACCATTTTCTATCTCTTCCATCATTCTCTCACCACACAATTTCGTTCGAATAATTATAAAAAACTATCACAATTTTAGAAAGAGATGGACGACTGAGATGCTTCTACAATATCCGTTTAGGAATGATCATGATACTATTACATTCAATGAAGAAATCAAGAATGGAGTTCCATCAATATATTCTAAATGCCCATTTGATTTCCCAACTTGGTATTTGATGTCTGTGCTCAATCATTTGTAGAGATATTTATTTTGAGCACAACAAAGTGAACAATTTTTCTTTTTAAGAATTCAAATTTGTTTTTTTGAAATTTGAGATTCATTTTCTCAATTTTTCATGTTTAGAGAATCATGTGTATCTCCCACTACGTATCTGATTCATGCACCTAATTTCATGTTTAGATATATTGTATTAGATGTATCTGCTATATACATGTACCTGGTACATACTTCGTGACTTAGATAGATTAATTATATACCAGCTACATGTAGCATATAGCAGATACATATGCGTATGGTCATATTTCAACAAAATCGTCGTAGATCACACTTTTATGGAGTTATGGTAATCACAAATTCATTGTTGGCGCAGTTAGCATTAATGAAGATCCACCAAAGCCAAAACACACATTTATCAATTCAAATCTACTTAAAAGATTAATATCGAATAATTTGATACATACTTCAAATACATGTATTTGCTATATGCTATATATAGCAGATACACCTAATAAAGTAGAAAAAATGACATAAATAGTCTTTTAACTATAAGAGTAGGTCTAAAATGGTCCCTGAACTATACACTTAATGGATTTAGTCCTTCAACTATTCAAAAACTTGTTAGTTTTGGTCCCTTAACTATAAACTTATCGATTTTAGTCCTTTAAGTATTCAAAAACTTATCAAGTTTGGTCTTTGTCCATTTTTTTAATACAAATACCTTAGGTTTATATTAACAGAATCTATGCCTCGAGAAATTAAATTCTTTAGCAACTTTTTCTGTTGGTTCTCTCTCTGTTACTTTTTCTTCAAATTAACCTTACGCGAAGAACCTTAACCTCAACGATTTAAAATAAAATTCATGAGGAAAGAAAATATAAGTCATAATTTTATTCAACAAAGGATAAAATGAAGCATATTATTGTTACTAATGACTTGAATATGTTAAACTTTATTATAAAAAGAAAAAAGTTATTATCCGTTAAATTCAAAGTTTGTACTCCAACGATTTCATTGAACGGAATTTGTTTAATTTTTCAGAAATGGTAATTTATAAAATGGTAGATTGGCAATTTTTTAAACTTTTTTTTAAATAGATCAATTTTATTATTCTATTCATTTTATTTTACGTAAAAAAAATTGAGTAAATTAAATAAAATTCGCATTGATTAGCATGATGCATGATAAGTTTCTCGAACAAAAACTATCAAAGTTTAGGATGGTGCGTATTAAAAACGAAAGCTATTTGTATTAAAAAAATGGACAAAGACCAAACTTGATAAGTTTGTGAATACTGAAAGGACTAAAATCGGTAAATTTATAGTTAAGAGACTAAAACCGGTAAGTGTATAGTTACGGAACCAAAGCTGACAAATTTTTGAATAGTTAAAGGACTAAATTCGTTAAGTGTATAGTTTAGAGACCATTTTAGACCTATTCTTATAGTTGAGGGACTATTTATGTCATTTACTCTAATAAAGTATATCTTATGAAATTTGGTGCATGAATTAGATACATAGAAATAAGGGAAAAGACTCAAATATGCCATCGAACTTTCAGAAAAGGCTCATTTATGCATTCGTTAAAAGTTTGCTCATCTATGTCATTGTTGTTAAAGAAATGGCTTATCCATACCTTTTTTTTAACTCCAATTTTACAAAACCGTTTTTTACACCAAACAACTTTTAACACTTTTTAATTGGAGTTTTGGATAAAATGTACTCTTTTTGCTTCTTCTTCTTCAAAAACACATGAAGAACACAAACAACTTCCGAATTTTCAACATCTTCAATTCTACACGAAATCATTTCAAATTTCGATCACATCATTAATTTATTCTTTTAAAAAGCAAAATTCTAAAGTCTTTGTAGAGTTTTAAAAAATCAGCCATATTAAAAAAGTATTCCAAAAAAATGAAAATCAGTTCCAAAATTTCAAAAAATTGCTTTGATTCGTGATTTTGTAGTTGTTTTGGACATTAGATTTTTGTTCTATAGTGTTTTTGAGTTTATGTTCAAAATTTCAAGTGATTTGAAGTTGTGGAGAAAATTTTACCATTAAAGAATGTTGAAGTTTTGAAACTTTGAAGAAATTCCAAGTGAGTCGTGTTGAGTTAGGTTGAATTCAAGCTCAAAAGATATTGAGTTTTGGTATCTAGTTTGGAGGGAAGCTACTCTTGAAATTTGAGGTGATTTCGTGAAGAATTGAAGAAGTTTGAAATTTGAGAATTGTTAATGTTATTTATGTGTTCTTGGTGTTCTCAAGGAAGAAGAAGCAAAAATAGTACATTTGATCCAAAAACTCAAATTGAAAAGCCTTAAAAGTTGTTTGGGTGTAAAAAATGGTTTTGCAAAACTGAAGTTAAAAATTGACATGAATGGGTCTTTTCTTTAACAACAATGACATAGTAAGCTAAACTTTTAACGATGACATAAATAAATCTTTTCTAAAAGTTCGATAGCATATTTGAGCCTTTTTCCTAGAAACAAATTCAAATTTCTGGAAAGAAAAGTTGTTCACTTTGTTGTTGTTAGAAAATGAATGGAGGAAATTAGAATTTCTTTTAGAAGTTTAGACAAGATATACTCAAAAGTTGTTAAAAGAGTAATTTCCTCCTTAAATCAAGCATGTATCTTGTTTTGTCAATTCTCTGAATACATGTATGATGTATCTATTGAGTTAAGATACATGTATACAACCAACGAAATGTGGTACAAAAGTAATATTTGAAACTACTGTGAATACTAATAATTAAGATCTAAACTAGTGAAATTTATGTTGTTTGCCCAAAAAATAATAATGTACTACATGAGACTCAAACCCGTAACAATTGGACAAACTTTGAACCCCTTAGCCATCAAATCAGGCTTCTCTTTAGTGTAAGGATATATATATAAAATCAGAATTTGATCTTATATATATAATATAATTCCCCATGAAGAGGGTTCGAATAAATCCCTAAACTCTGCATAGCTTCGTCCCTAACTCAGGTCCACACCAAGATCTACTTTTACATAATATTGTATGTTTTTTTGGTGGTATTCAGCACATAACACTTTAATTTTAAACAATATAAATTCGTTTAAACTTGATACATTTAATAACTATTCACATTCATCAGATTAGCACTCAAGGGTAGCTACAAATATTAACTATATATTTTTAGTATTTTATTGCTTGATATAATGATATACTTGGATATAACATATGATAGATAACATAGATATTTTTTTTAAGTCATTGAGTAAATACATTATATATACACCACATACTAGATATATTATTACAGAAACTCCACAATGATTTGATAATGGTAAAATGTTAATTAGACAATTATTGAAATCAAATCGATGCAAAATCGAAAAAATAAAAAAACATGTGAATTATCATAAATCAATTGAATTTATGGGAAACAGACTATATATCCTTAGCTCTTAATGGAACTCAAATAGCAAGCATCAGACCAAGCCTAATTAAACAAAAGAAATCAAATGAATGACTTTATGATTAATTAAGAATTTTTTTAAACAAACAATTAAAAGAATTGTCCCTAATCACTTGCTTAAACTATAGGAATCCACCCAATAACATTATTAGTAATCCACCCAATAGATTTGAGTACTTTAATTGAGAATCCACTCAAAGCGAATAATTAAATTGTCAACTACAAATCTTTCAAGAGAATTCTCAATTTCACTACCATAAATATTGAATCGATACGATAATGTTTGACATTGTGAATAAAAGATACAATAATAACAAATGAGATATTACAATACTTGAAAAATTGCAATTTTGATACATATATTTATAATTTTCAACTGCTCAATTTGAATCCCTCAAATAGAAATCAATCGAGATGTACCTTCAAATGCAGATTTCAGATAATTGTGATCGTTTACATATCGATTCATGTTGACTTTTCTCGTTCAAAGATGCTGAAGAAAAAATAATTCAATCTTGTAATCTATTTTTGAATTAGAGATATGTATGACTCTAGAAATAGAGATCATGCGATTTGTTCTTTTATATTAAATCTCCGATATAATTTTCTAACGTGTATGATAACCTATCACAAAAATGAAAGTATATTGATAAATTTGATAAATATGAAAAAACATGTTAAATATGATAATTAAGCTCCAAAATCTTGCTATTTATGAATTTAAAACAAAAACAAAAAATTACAAACTATTAATTCAAAATTGAACTTTATATTGCTTATACAAATTTGAAAAACTAATGCAAACTTATTTGGTAAAATTTGAAATATGTAATCTTCCAAAATCCAAACTTTTCGTAATCCAACGCCGACTACTATTTCCACACCCCAAATTGCTTACAAATACAATTTCACACCAATCTATGCCGTGAAACTCGTCGAAATCTATCCAAAATTCGCCTGAGATTTTTTTGGGTTATCGAAACCGGTTGAAAAAGATAAATTTAAGGGATTAGAAGGAGGCGATTGCTGTGAAAATTTGAAGATGGGGAAGAAAAGGAAGTCTCTAGCATCGAGCCTTGATGAGGTGGATCGAACCATGTATTCGACTTTCTGTAGCGCTGCTAATTCCCTTTCTCAGCTTTATACTCAGGCTATGAACCAACAGAAACTTTCCTTCCTCTCCGGTGAACGCCATGGAATGGTAATTTTTAGTTTTTTAATTTTTCGTTTTTGATATGTTGTAAATTTTTGTTCTTTGTTGGCTGTATAATTTTATGTTTGATTTTCGGTATCTGGGTATAGTATTTTTGTTGTTTAGTTTGGAATTTGAACTGAGGTTTGGGAAGTATAGTTGCCAGTTGGTATGGATAAGGTATGAGGGTAATTGTATGATGATGAAAGGCAGTAGAAAAATAGGTCTTACTATGTGGATTTCTACCGTCAATACCGACTAGTTTGGTATCCGGGTCAGCTTTCGTGCACCGTAAACTAATTTCATAGGAGACCTGACACCTTCCACCAACTCTATCCACCAAAGCTAGGATAGATGGGAAGAATTACCTAGTGTTTTTGTTTCCGTTGGGATTGAACTTGAGACCTTATGGCTCTCAATATCTTCATTGACCACTAGGCCACACCCTTGGGTGCAGTTTGGATTGAGGCATAGTTTTTTTTTATCTTTTTCATTGTCGAGGATTGGGTCATCGTCAATTCACTTCCAAGGAATAGTCTTTTTCCCTACTTTGTGTGGTTTTGAAATGCTTAACTCTGTCTATGTGAGTTTTGTTAAGTAGAGGAGGTCCAAAGTAAAGGGGGAGAGTTGTGGTACTATGAAAAATAAGTCACTATGAGGATTATAGTCAATACCAACTAGTTTGCTCTGAGGCATTGGTGTTTTTTTCTCCAAGAATTGAGTCATAGTTGATTGATTATTATATGGAGTTGGAACTTTGCATTCTTTTTTCTTTTGATTTTTGGTGAACCCTATCCCCAAAATCTTCTAGGAGGAACCAAGTAGTGATTTTTCCAATTTGTACCCTTGGTGACTCGAACCATCAACCTCATTGTGCATTTACATTCCTACATGGTGAAGCATGGGGTTTAGCAAATTATTGATTAATTTAAGATTGGTTTTAGCTGCTTATGCCATTAACAAGTCAATAATTGAGTATTACTGTGCAGTGTGCACACAAGCTAGCTAAAATCATTCAAACTATTAATGTGTGCTCAAACAGCTCGAACACCACCATCATAAAAGAGAGGAGGAAAGAAGTAGGATCCAAGTTGCATTCAACGCTAAAGTTCAAACCGTACGCTTCAAGTCATTAACATAAGAAGTAAGGAATTCTCATGCAGTTAGCTGCCGAAGGAGATTCAGTTTTAATATTCTTATGAAAGGATAAAATATGTTTTACAGTATATAGGAATCATATTGGACACAGTGAGTTTGCCTCTCCAAAAATAGTAATGGTTTGAGCTTAATTTTCTGCTTTTTTTCTTTTCTACTATAGTTTTCATAACTCTATATGAACAAATATGCTTCTTTTTTTTAAAAAGAATTTTTAGATTTAGACAAAAAAAGTAAAGTAAAGCAGGGATTGTGTGTATCGGCATTGTGCTATTATAAATGCTCTTTGCTCGAAAGTATTCTCTGGAAAATTGATTTTTTGGGGAAGATGGGCAGTTGTGTTTCATCTGTTCACTGGAAATTTTCAACAATCATTTTCCCCACATTTTTGTTTTCAATTACCATTTTTTTCTCAAAAAAATAGTAGGAATCATATTGGGAAATGGAACAGAGATTTAGTTTTGGGGAGAGGTGTGGAAGAACAATTCTAGAATAAGCATTCCCACAGAACTTGAAGTAGTGATTAGCAGGATGCTATGGTGAGATAGCGTTATCCAACTACTGGTCATTGGAGGAAATTGAGGAATTTCTTCGCTGGTGTATGAGTGGCCTACAGGAGATGTGCTGTGATGGGGACAGAAAGGAGGCAGAGAAGAAGTATTGGATACCAAAGGCATTTGAGGAAGAGTTTTATTTTGATTGGTTTGTGGTGTAAAATGCAATACTAGCAACATATAATTCAAGGAAAGAGGATTGCAGTGAGTAAGTATAGCTTGTGTATAGAATCGGATAGAACACATACCGTAATATGATGCATTGCATAGTCACTACTCACTCCATAGCTTTGAAATCTTGCACTTTTTTCTCTTTTTTCTTTTGGATTGGTTTTAGATTGATAATGTGAAGCAGAGAACAAAGACCATCACTAGTTGGAGATTATAGAGGATTTTTTTTTTTTGACAATTGGAATTTAGAGGGTCAGGAGATTATTGCATAATAGAGAGAGCATTCCCCATGTGTAAATGTTGTGTATCTTGATTGACAAATGTGGTCGAGCCACTCACACCCTTTGTAAGTACTTTTGATGCTGAATTGGTATGTAATCAATGAAACAATTGTGACTGTTAAAAAGAAACAAAAGGTCTATGGATCTTGATTGGACTGTGCACATGTGAACTATTTCCTGATACTTAATATGTAGTTATGGTTACACTGGCTTGTGCCTGCAAGTATTTGGTTTATAAGCATAGACTTTAAGGTTTCTAAATGTTTTTCTTGGAAGACATCCATTCCATTTCAAAAGATGTTTTTTCTTGGAAGACATGCTGTGATATTTAATGTTAAATTATTCTACTTTTGTTTGTCAGGTTTCTATTTTTGATGAATCCTTGCATATTGTCCTTTTGATGGTGTTTCATGATAACTAATCTCACATTGTTTCAATAGGAAAAACTGTATCAATGGATCTTGAGGCAACAAGAGGGTGGATCCAGAGTAACAACTGTTGACATAATGAACTACCTGCAGGTTTATTTTCTATTATCTCAATTATGTAGCTACATTTTTTCATGGTTGATATGTTTGATTTTCCTTTGGAGCTTCGGCTTCTTAGCATAGGGCAGACGAGTTCCTTAATCTTCTTAAAAAGTCAATATACTCTTGAAAGCTTGATCTAGATCTTTTCTAGTCCATGAATTACCACATGATCCCTTTCCCCACCAAAAAAGGGAAAAGGAATCACGGAGTCTCAATTCTTTATCTCTTTTTTCGGTCAATTGGAAAATTGGCACTGTCACAAACTCTCAAATTGCTCTTTTGAGGGTAGATAATGTAGATTACTGACAAAAAGAAGAAAACGTAATTTTGTATTTTAATCAACATTTTCATCTTGAAATCCCAGAAATAATAATCAGTAATATGTTTGTTTGGTTTGAGGAGTTGTAATCTCAATTTTACTACTTGGGGTCAACAACAGAGAATGTCCAAATCTGACTTTTTAAAATTTTCTTAGAAAGATTTAAAGAATGACAATTTGAATTGACGAATGGATTCAAATTTATTAAAGTAGTACATGTATTAAAGAGCATGAGATTGTATCCGTAAATGGGACTCCTATTTGGATTTACTCTTATCTGTTATTTTAGCTTTAATTTTTTCTGCAGTGAAATAACAAATTAATCTTGCTCACTGATCAAAGAAAAGGAACCCCACCCCACCCACCTGGCTCATACTCAATTTGAGGACCACCTATTTATTTTCTTGCCTGGACAGATATTTTACTTCTCTGTAATGGTTGAAATAGGTGCTCTTTTACGGAACTATAATTTACTGGAACCTTCCGCCTTCCTTTTTGAGGTGTAGGACATTTTCAGTGGCAATGAGAATTGATGTTTGGTTTTAGTGGATATTCTTTTTAGTTGCTTGCAGGAAGCTTTAGAGAAGTCTTTGTGGATGATAACTAGCAGAAACAGATTTTTAGCTTAATCTCGTTAAATTTGTTATGCTTAGAGTCTGGAGAAATCACCCTTCGGTGTGGTCCAGTGGTTTGGGATTGGAACTTTCCATGTTGGAGGTCTCAAGTTCGAAATCTCTTTCCAGCAAAAGCAAGGGGTTTGCCTTTTGGGTCGAGCTTGTCACACCGGGCTTGCCTAGTGTGGGTTACGTCTCCTATGTGGTTTGCAAGCTATTGCATAGGCGCGAGGGTTTTACCCTGTGCGCACCGGAAGGGTAGCAGCTGCGGGTTTCCCTTGTCATAAAAAAAGTTAGCAAGATGGAAATCACAATATCTCTCTAAGGGTGGCAGGTTGACCTTGATTAGTTCTGTTCTTGATTCACTACCAACCTATATGATGTTAGTATTCCCAATTCCCAAAAGGGCGTTCACTAGGTTGGATAAAATCAAAAGAAAATTTCTCTAGCAAGGAAGCAGTGAGAAAAAAGGTAACAACTTGGTTAAATGGGATGCTGTGATAGTGGGAAGGAAGGATGGAGGCTTGGGAATAAAGAACTTGATGAATTAGAGCAAAGCCCTTAGGATGAAATGGCCCTAGAAGTTCAATAATGAAGAACAGTCCTACGGGAAAAAAGTCATTAAGGCGAAATATGTAGAAGAAGACAACTGGATGACCAAAGAGGTGACTACACCATATGGGGTTACTTTATGGAGATCCATTAGATCTCTGTGGTCTGAGTTTAAGGCTAACACAAAGATCAAAGTGGGGAATAGAGAGAACAGAATTTTGGAAGGATGTTTGGCATGAGGCAGGTAGGCTAGAGGTTTTGTATCCTGATATATATTCTCTAGTATCTCACCAACAGAAGACCATAGTAGATCACTGGACTCCTCATTGGTGGAACTTGATCTTTAGAAGACAATTAAATGATCGAGAGATTCAAAGGGTAGTAGATTTTTTCAACACCATCGGGCAATTTAATGGACCGGAAAGGGGTCCAAGACATTTTGTGGTGGAAAGGCAATCAGAAGGACAGTTTTAAGGTGGGTTGTGCATACAACTAGCTGAACCACCCCAATCAGCCTCAAAGTCACTGGCCATGGGGAGGAATCTGGAAGTCAAAAATCCCACTCAAAGTGTCATGTTTTGTCTCTTTTTAGCCAAAGAAGTTGTACCGACTCAAGACAACTTAAAGAGGAGGGGATACCATTATGTTCTAGATGTTTCTTTTGTGGGGAAACAGCTGAGGCAGTTAACCATCTTTTTCTGCACTGCAAGATCACTGACCAACGACAACTATGGAGGTTATTCCTGAGTCTTAAGGGTATGTCATGGACCATGCCTGCTAAGATCACATAAGCAATCTAGAGTTGGGAGGAAACATGAAACCAATCCAAGAACAGAGACAAATGGAGAATTGTCCCAACTAGTATATTGTGGGCAATATGGAAGTAAAGGAACTCTAGAGCTTTTGATAGTATAAAGAATAGTATGCAAAAAGTCAAACTGAATTGTCTTATGCCACTATGTTTTTGATGTAATAAGTTATACTCAAAAGATACTATCTTCATAATTGATGTACTAGACTCAATTTAGTAAAAGATAGTAGGATTTGAAGTACATGTTGTAAATATTGACCAGTACTAAAACTGTCTTTAGAGGAATATACAAAGTTACCAGTTTAAAGAAAACATCTATGAAAATCTCAACCAAGCCTCAAGGGGTACAGGGAACGTTTACAGAAGCTGGGGAAGGAAACAGCAAGCATACTAGTGCAGAGTATATCAAAATTACAGCATTCATAGGTGATTTGTTAGAATAGAAACTTGGTTGGGTGATTGGAAGTTGGCGGTGATCATTTCAGAAGCTGCGTACAACAATGGTTGGATAGACATTGCTGAGAAGATCTTAAGTTTTCTGGGGCATCCAAGAAATCACAATGAAACCAAGACTACACAATAGAAGCATGGTGGATTGGGCATAAAGAAACCAAGACTACACAATAGAAGTCTTCTATAAAAATGGCCAGGGAGGTTCAGCAATGAAAACATGGCTTTATGGAGGATTTTCATTTCCTAGAAATATGGGATGTTGGATCAGTGGATTACACATGAAGTTAACAGGCCCTATGGTAGCAGTGTTTGGAGAACTATTAGAAACCAGTGGTAGAATTATTGAGGTAATGTGGAGATCACTGTGGGCAATGGTATGAAGACAGATTTCTGGGCTGATCATTGGATTGCACAGAACAATTTGAAGTCTACCTTCCCAGTTCTCTACTCAATTAGTTTACAACAACATGCCATGGTTAATCAATTATGGAGCCAGCAAGCCTGGGATCTAACTTTCAGAAGAGCTATAAATGTTGGGAAGTCGAGAGCTTTATAACAATGTTATAACTGCTGGAGTCTTTTGGTGGTTTATCTGATTGTCCTGACAGAACTTTATGGAGATTGAATAGCAAAGGGAATTTTTCAGAAAAATCTGTCTACTGGAGATTGAATCAAAGAGGCCCAGTAAAGGTGAACTGGCCATGAAAACTAGTCTGCAAAGTAAATATTCTAGTTTTTATGGCATCTCATCTCCAACCTACTCCCTCAAGGCTAGATGCTTAGTTAATCTTTTTAGCTGGAGTTATCTCACCCCAGTAAATAGTGCTGATCACTTTTTGGATTTTATTAGCTTCCTGACTTTAGCATAGGCTCACAAATTATCTACCCTTTTGTACCTTTTCCATCTTCTTGATGCCTATTAATGAATTCTGGAGTTTTGTTGTAGTTAAAGTGTGAAAATGTCTTATGCGCTTTGTTCGTAATTATTAATAATGATTTTTATCAAAATAATATTAGAAATTATCTTCTCTGTCACTTCCTCCCTCCCAATTAACGTGATGGTATGTGATTGACACAGAGTTTAAGGAAGAAATGAAGACTTTTGAGACTTGGTAGTCTAAAAATGCCTAGAATTTGTGTCGATATAAATAATCTCATTAAGGGTAAATTAGGCATTTTAAATATAAATTTGTTTCTAAGTATAAAATGGTTTCATTCTTTTTGGGATAGACTATCAAGGAAAGAGTGCCACATAAGTTGGGCGGAGGGAATGCATTGAAATCTCCCCATGATGATGTGGTTTCAGTTTAAAAGGCATTGATTCTCTCTCTGGAATTTGATATTGATTTTTACACGGCACAATGATTTAATACCAAAAGAGATGTGAACGGCGATTAAATTGCTCACCCATATGGTTAATTTATTATTTTCTTCCACATTAGGCTTTGGGGGCTTGTGTCTTCAAGAATTTTGTTTAAATCTTGTGTGGATCTTGTAGCTGTTTTTTATGTGTGAATCCTGTTATCTCTCAAAGAGTGCTTTAATTGAGATTAACTGATTACTGGATTATAGATTGCAAGAATCATTTTGATATTTTTTATTTTGATTATTTCTGATTTATAGTGCCCATAATGATGATTTCTTCCTCATTATAGTCCTCCTAGAATCCAGGTATCTTCAGAGAAATTGGAAATTATTGGCTTTTTAGCTAATACTTGATCTTCCTGTCCTGCACATGTTAAATTTTTTTTCCTCCAAGGCTTTGTATTTCCTCTAAAAGACGGTATCTCTCACTATGCAGATTGGATAAATAGAAGTTCTTTTTCTTTAAAAATTTAAATTTGACTTTAAATTTGTTCAAGTTCTTCCTACATAAAAGCTTAACTTTGCGCAACTACCAAAAATTTCACCTCATGTATCTGGTTGAGGGAAAATTATTGAGAAAAAAAAAAGGAAATAAAGGGGCAGAAGTGTGATGATGGAAGTTTGTCATTAAAAAAAAAAGTGATGATGGAAGTGGCTCTTGACATGCTTAAATCTACCTTGGCTCAGCTTTTGGCCATTCATGGGGATCAAACTAGTGGAGATCTTTTTATATTGTAGATTGTTAATAAAATCCCGTGTCCTGCTTTCTTTCAATGTGCACCGATGTTATGGAAGTTGGGTAGTAGTTTCTTTTAGTTGCCTATTTCACCATTCTGGTTGCCAATTTTTTTTACTAAGATTGATTGGTACTTATAATGGATACGTCCAGTCCTTGTTTGATATAGACAGCTCTGTTTTGATGTGTCTAAATATGCATTTCTTTATCTTGTCAGTCTGAATTGGATTATAATGGAGAGGACCAGTCGATGTCGCCTAGGCCACCGCCTCAGCATTCCCAACCATTGCATTTCACAAACTCAGGCTTCCATGTCTCTCCAGGACCAGTTGGCGTTGCCACTCCAGGACATGGCTTACGATCTGATCATGATCAGCAACCTAAGAACAATGTTTTCTCGAATGCTCTTTCAAGCCCTGTTCGCCGAAGCCTACAAAATTATCATATTGCTCAAGGAAGTCACTTTTCGAACAATGCTCAACCTCCCAACGCTACAAGACACAACGAAACTAACTCCCAACACCAAAATAGAGATTCTAATTATAACTCTGCTGATGCATCCATGGACATGCATTCTGATAGTCCAGGTCATGACTCTACCTATTGATGATGACACAATGTTTTGGAAGCTGGCTTTTGGCATGCCAGAGTGGTCAGACTGCAAGCTGAGGTAAGTTGACGTCTATTGTCGTGCAAGTGTTAAAGGTGTAAAAGTAGATTATGAAATTGGCTGCTTGATGATGAGACGAGAAGTGTCCAGACATCAATATCATTATGCAAATGCTCATCGATAAAATGCTCCTTCGATGAGCACCATACCTTTTGAATACACTCCTATTTTCAGACCAGCTAGTCTTGTTTTGGATCTTTTGTGATATTTTACCAAACTATGTGATCGATGTCGTGTTGTTGTTTGGTTGCTTGTGTTTCTGCTTTTCTACCAAAGTAACAAAATGCAATAGTTCTTAGACCAATTTGTCAATGATTCTACAAGTTATGCCAGTGTAAACAGAGATATTTCGAAGTGAAAATAGAGCATAATTTATGAGCTTGTAATTTATGCTACTCTTATGTTCATCTTTGCTTGAATCATTATCATTGTTAGTCTCTTCATTTCTATTCAATCTAAAAATGAGAATAACTAAAGCATTTAGTAAATAATATTATACTGAAAGTGGGAAGCTCCGAAGTATAAAGTTGAAGTATCATTATAATACTAATATACTTATACTAAGGCCTCATTTGTTTGCACGTCTGAATCTGAATTGTTTAGACTTTCGCCCATTAAGTGCCATTTGTTTTGATTCAGATCTAACCACTTAATTCCTCTGAAAGCCTCTGACCGTATAGAGTCTGAAAATCGTTCAGATCTCTGTTTAGTGCTCTTCATTTTTTTTAATATTAAATTCTAATACCACTTTTCCTGCAAACTCACCATACCCATTACTAACCTGCACTTTCATTTTACTTATATCTAGCTTGCTAACTCTTTCTTCTTCCAAATCACTACACCACCATTTGCCAAAAAACATATATAAATGAATTTATTGACGAAAATATTAAATCGATGAGTTGAGGATACTAACTATTAATCATGAACAAGATCTATAAGTTTCTTGAAATGCATCGATAATTGCTTCGCTATATGCTACCATACGTGGACAAAGCTTGTGGGTTCTCCGATAGCGTAAATACGCAGACGCGTGAATTTTGGGAATTTGAAAAAACAAGTGGTATAAAAATTGAATTTGTTTTCTTCTTTCTCGTCTTTGGAATTTGAGTTTTGGAGCTAAAAATTGATTTTAATGGAGATTTTGAAACCTCAATTTGTTGATGAATGTGGAATTCTACAGCAATGGGAAATGTTGACTTCATAGTGTAATGTGCCAAAAAGAATGTGAGAAACTTGAAACTTGATTTGATTTTTAAAAAAATAATTATTTTTATTATTCGAAATAATATAAATTATGTACATTCAGATATTGAAAAACAAACGATCTTAAATATTTAGTATTCAGATCTAGAGACTGTTATCTCCTGTATTTAAATTAGCAAACCAGAAATAATAAAAGATGAAAAGAAAAACACAAAGAACTATCCGAGTCCACAGAACCCACTGTGTGTCCTTAAGAAATTTAATCCCCTCAAGTACCCGAGGTTGCAGATTAATTCCTCCCAAGATAAAACGGATTAACCATTAAAGAAGTAGCGGTACCTCAAACTTCAATAATTTCAACGAACTCAAAATGACAGCAA
>JAJOOH010037352.1:0-26393 GCA_029582605.1 Solanum gracilifrons | reverse complement strand
TGCCTTTCATACTCTGTACATTATTTTGTACTGACGCCCCATTGCCTGGGGGCGCTGCATTCATGCATGCAGGTCTTGACAGACGACTGAGTAGACCTTCTCAGCAGCACGATTGACTTGTATTCGGCTGGCTAGCCCCTTTCCTCCGGAGCTGCCAGTGTTTGGAGGTTTGTTAGATTTTTTTGTACATATTTTTATGGGTAGACTGGGGCCCTGTCCCGCCAATCGTTAATTCTCTTAGAGGCTTGCAGACTAGTGTGTGGGGTTTACAACTACGTTATGGCCATGCTGGCCTAGTTTGTTGGTTTGCTGAAGCTTGTTAATTGTGTGATGCATTGTCTTGTTATATACATGCTTTTAGTTTTGGTATAGAGATCATGGTGGCCTTGACGGCCTAATCAGGACTTCTGTGCTAGTTGACAATTTCTTTATATGAACTCTTGGGAGTAGATGTTTCTTTTGTAGATCTGTTGACAGGGGCCTTGCCGGCCGAGGGCTTAGTTTTAAGCCGAAATATACTTGTTTGTTTTCTTAAATACCTGTGACTGCCATACGCTAGTAGCAAATGGTTCAGCAGGGTCGGCTCGGGCCTGAGTTTTGGCCTTAGGAGCCAGTTGCGCCCCTTGAGTTTGGGGTGTGACAGCTATTATACTTTAGTACATATTTGTGCTAACCCATATTTCTTCTACATTTTTCTCAAAGTGTAGGGTTTGGACTTGAGTTCTATTCTCGGAAGATGGGTTTATAAGATGCAAGGAGTTGACGATTTGGTGAGTCCTCATAACTTCGAGGACAAACCTACCTATTTCTTTATGTCTTTTATTTTATGTTTAGAGCTTTTGTATGGATTGCGTCCCAAAGTTTTCATCTTACGGTTCTAGATAGTTTGAGACAAAGTGTAGACTTCCGCTCATGTTTATGAAGTTTTCGATTGTATGGATTAAAAGTTTTTAATTCCATATTATTGTTCATATGCCTTATGTTATGAATGATATGAGGCTTGTATGAGACTTTTTGAAGTCTTGTACGTCGTGTCGTGTCCGGGGTGTAGGCTTGGGTCATGAAAAACATGATATTAGAGCACAAGAGTTTGGGATGGTTCTAGGATGTCTCTAACCACATCTAGTAGAGTTTTGTTCGTAGTATGAAGCGCGCCACATTTATGAATAGAAGACTATTGGATGATAGGAAAACATTAATCCTAAATTCTCCAAGTCATGCCATAGAGTTTAACTCTATAATGTCCCTCTACTATTCCTTATTCATTGGTCTTTGGGATATGACCACTTGGAGGGCTCGTGCTACAAGAATCGGGGGAGAAAAGGTTAGTAGTGATGCTAATTATGGCTATATGAGTAGATGAGACTTGATATGATAGGTTTAGATGGAATCTTTTGGTATGAATAGGTTGCATTATGGTTATGTGTGTTGTTGGTAGAACCCGACCTAGTAATGATAAATTTTAAGGTGTGTTAGAGATTTGATGAATAGTGGAGTTTAAGTGATGCCTAGAGATATTGAGTGAGTAAACTCCTTTAAAAGAGAGTAGAATTATAATTCTCCATGGTTTAGAATCACCTTGTGTAATGGATGTGAAAGTTGAATGATAACTTGGGCCAACCTTAGAATTTGAAAGAATGAGTGCTTAGAAAATTCTGTGTAGGTGTACTCCCAAGGGGGAGATATGTGCTTAGATAGCAAGGTCGTTGAGTGTTTTCGATGTTAATGATTTGGATTGGCTTGAAATTCTCACCTTAAGAGGTGTACTAAGTTTGAGAAGTTTAGACCCGGTTTAGTAGACTCATATGAGACCTTGAGGGGTGTTGGTGAGGTGCTTGTGAGCTAGAGTTGCTTAACGAGAACCTCTCTAATTTAGAAGTACCGGTTGGGATCTTAAACCGGCAAGTTCAGGAATAGAAGAGTAAGGAAGTGTTTCCATGAGAATGTTGATGAGTGGTATTTTATTAAGGGTTTTAGTTGAGTGTGCTACTTGGGAGGCCAAGGGCGAAGAAGAAATCCCGATATCCTCATTCTCATCCTTCTATTCCTATTCAAGCTTCAGACCAAGAGTTCCTTATGGCTTGTTTCATGTTTTGGAGTCATGCGTGATTTTATGTGTTTCCATAGTCTCCTTATGTTATGCATGTTCTTGATGAATTCATGTCTAATGAGAAAAAGAGTTTTTATGATTCATGTTCCTCATGTTGATATGCCTCTAGTATGAGTTGCATATATGCTTCATGAGATGACTTGTTGAACATGCTTAAATGTGCTTTTGAGAATAATTGCATAATTTTCTTCATGATGTTATGATGAGAATGTTTTGAGGTTGAGAAGGTAATTCCTCCAATGAAATGAAAAATATTGAAGTTTTCATGCATAATGGATTTGCAGATGTAGTTCCTACTTCCTTGTGTTGCATTGAATATGTTTGAGATGGAGTTGATATTTCCTCCTTGTTTTGTGCATTGTTATGATGTTTCATTCATGATGGGTTGCTAGTATTGAGTCTTTAATTTCGTAAGTTGTTTAAAGTGTCATTCGAGGACAAATGTTCCCAAGGGGGGAGATAATATAACACATCAGAAAAACTAGTAGGTGAAACTAGAACCTTACGAGTGAGTTGTTGAGTTTGATGTGGAGTTTAATATTGTAAAATGATTTCCCGAGTTTAGGTTGAGGAGTTTAGGGGTTAAACGTCAAGGTACAACCCCCCAAGGACCAACTAAGGGTCCTTGAGGAGGACCCTAAAGCCTAACCCCAAGGCTGCCTCCAAAGAACCAAAAGCTGTCAAAAACATAAGCCTACGAATAGGACCTATGCCCCGTAGGTTCATCCACACCTCGTGGGGGAGGTCCGTAGATCAACGCCTAAAATTTTAAGTTGCAGACCCCACCCATGGACATTCAGGAAGGGGCGTGAGTGCACCCACGATCTATGGGTTAAGCGGAGTGGATCACACCTGGGAATCTGCCTAGCCTCGGCCAATTAAGGGGCAAGGTGGTAAATTCCTAGGGTGGTTTGTTTAGTTAGGGGTCGGTTTATTTTGATTAATTAGAGTTATTTAAGACTTTTTAAACTATTAACTACCCTTTACAACTCATTATTCCCAAAACCCAAAATAGAAACTACCCCCTCCCCCTTCCAAAATAATTCTCTCTCTAAAAACCTCCATTGGAGAAGAAAAAGTCAAGGTTTGGAGCTCAAGAGTTCATATTTTCTCTTCAATTTCGTGGAGAATTTTTAATGAAGGTATGGTAGATTTGATTCATGGTTAAATTTCTATCCATGAAGTCCCCAAATCTTCAAATTGAATGTTGGAATTTCTCCAAAACTAAGGATTTTCATTCTAGGCCATGGATTCTTTCTCAAAACATTTTCAAAGGTTTAATGAATGAATGTTGGGTTGAGAATGATGCTCATCCGTGAGTTGAGGTGGGGTATCTAGTAACAATCTCTATATCCCATTTTAATGAATGTTGGGTTGAAATGGATGCTAATCCATGAGTTGAGGCGGGGTATCTAGTAGCAATCTCTTATCCCATAATAATGAAATAAAGTAATGAATGTCAAGTACTCCGTGGGGAATAATGTTAAGCATCGAGAGGATATGGTTTGAGATAAATGCTCATCTGTGAGTTGAGGCGGGGTATCTAGTAACAATCTCTTGAGATGGATGCTTATCCGTGAGTTGAGACGGGCTATCTAGTAGCAATCTCCCTATCCCATAAGTATGTGCCCACATAGGATTATAGCTAGTGGATCCACCTAAGTTAAATGTTAACAGTCATACCATAGGCAAGTAGAAATCCGTTAATTGGTGTGGGTAACACCGGGATTCCATGATTTGCTCACATGGTCTATGTCGGTTAAGGCTTAACCCCACAAAAAATGATAATGAACTATGGCTTCTCAAGAATGCACTACTTAGTATGGGTGGGGGTATGGGACTTCATATGTGCATTGCATAAGTAGGCTTTGAGAGTAGTCATGGTGTGTTCCTTTATGTATGATGTTTTATGATTAAGGATATGAGTTAGGTACTATGTTTACAAAAGAAGTTCTATGAAGTGTGGGTGGTAGTATGGGATGGCATTCATGCATTGCACGAGTAGGCTTCGAGAGGAATATGGTATGTTCCCCAATGTCATAATGTTAAATGAAATGAATGAGCTTATAATGATGCTAATGAGAATGTTGATTTAACGGCTAAATGAAATGAATATGCGTATAATGATACTAATGAGAATGTTGACTTAAAGCCTAAATGAAATGATGATTGTTTAACTTGGATTGTTATTATGAGTTGATTTCCTTGTCATGACTGATTGAATGTGAATGTTCCTTGTCTAATGAGTATTGACTAAAGATGAGAATGAAGATTGGTAAGTATGTTATGGTGGCCTCAAAGTAGTACTTAGTATGTGTGGTATTATGGGATGCCATTCATACATTGCACAAGTATAACATAGGGTTACCCAAGATGATGGTTCTAATATGTTATAATGACTTACATGATGAATATGCTTATGTCTTGTATGCTTATACTAAAGATGCATGATGACTCTCAAACTTGACATATAGCATGGTTTTCAACCAAAATGTCTATTTTAGCATGATTTTTGCATTTCTATCATAATTAGTACATATTCGTTCTAACTCATATTTCTTCTACATTTTTCACAAAGTGTAGGGTTTGGACTTGAGTTCTATTCTTGGAAGATAGGTCTCTAAGGTGCAAGGAGTTGAAGATTTGGTGAGTCCTCATGGCTTCGAGGACAACCCCACCTATTTCTTTATGTCTTTTATTTTATGTTTAGAGCTCATGTATGAGCTGCATCCCAAAGTTTTCGTCTTATGGTTCTAGATTGTTTGAGACAAAGCATAGACTTATGCTCATGTTTATGAAGTTTTCAATTGTATAGATTAAAAGTTTTAAATTTCGTACCATTTTTCATGTCTTATGTTAAGGCTTGTATGATGCTTTTCAGAGTCTTGTACGCTGTGTCACGTCCGGGGTATAGGCTCGGGTCGTGACAGATTCCTAACTTCTTTATTTACTTTATGAGAGTATGAAATCATTTTTGATGTGAGGGCACTTGAATGTGTTTGTTGAAGCATGTTTTGTATTAGAAAAGAAGTTATGGTGATATGAAGCATGAATTGATACCAGCTAGCCATCATTTAAAGCTTATTGATCATGATGAAAAGTTGAATTTGTTTGAGAGTAGTCTTATAGTAGCACTTGCATGTTAAGTCTCATTGAGAACTATTGTAGACACCCTTGTTGAACTAATAGTGCCTTGATTTACTTGAGAACAAGTAAAAATTTAAGTTGGGGATGTTGATAAGTGGTAGATTTATATTCATTTGAGGCCTATTTAGTTCAACATTTAGTATCCTCAATGCCTAATTATATTCTATTCTATGATAATTTTATGATTTGCAGTTATGAAGGTTAAAAGACAAGGCAAGGATGAATACCTGAAAGAAAGGTCAAAAACATTAGAATAAGTGTATACTTCACACTGGAGTTGCCTAACCGTATGGGTGGATCGCCCAAATGGCACTACCTCACCAAAAGTGACAGTGCTCACAATTGAAGATAATCTAGGCAGGTCACTAAACTAAAAATAAAATGGAGACTCACAAAAAATGAAGGGCGAACAAGATGATCATCGCCGAAGGTGACAAGACTTGGATGAAAAATGAATGCTTAAAAGGCAACATAGGTGGTAACGGACGATCTATCGAATGTGAAAGGCAGACTCGACTTAAGTTCGTCAAGTGAGGTTCAAACACCTGAAGCTTAAAGCAAATGAAAGGTGAGATGAGGAACAAATGGTGATCCGCCGATCAGCCTCGACGAGCCTGATTAACGTCGACAAACTACTCACGCATTGAATTTTGGGCCAAATTTTAAAAAACTATAAATAACCCAAAAGAGAGAAAATTAAGATTTTTTTTGGGAAGTAAGTTTTTTTAAAATTTTGAGTGTGATGTTTTTGAGAGCTTTTGTGTGTGAGATATTTCACCTTGTGAAGAACATCTTTAGTTTTGGGGTTTTCAAGTTTACTTTCGAAATTGACAAATGTAAGTTGAAATCAAAGTGGGTGTTGATTATAATTGTTTAATTTCATCACTTCCATGGCTTTTATCTTGATAGGTATAATTTATTTACTTTATGTGATTGGTGGCAAAAACTCTAAGTCTAGGGGTACAATCATGGGGTTGGGTGTTGATATAATGTAGTGTGTATTGTACTTTTTTATGTCTAATTGTTGTTCATCCGTGAATTTAGGCTAATTAGCATGTGCTTAACTTATGGGTTAAGGTTGCAAACTTAATCCATTTTTTTATCTCACATTGATGCTCGAAAGAGATCAATTGGAGTGGGTAATTAGTGTGATACATGCAATATAGGTTTGATTTCTATTGTTTGCTTGAAAGAGGGATTATGGTTCAGATATATTTACCCTAGATTTGCTCAAAAGAGAGATATCGTAAGGTAATGGGTTGTTTTTGTATTCACATACATAAGACTGAAAGAGATTCTATGAATTGATGCTATGAGATCGAAAGAAGAATAGTGTCATTGAAGATGACCCAGCCTATCCATAAATGTATAGCATTATTGACAAAACACAATTACCCGTATGTGACATCTATTTTAATCCCTCACCCCTAGATTAATTATTAATTACTTGAAATTTTGAAGTTTTAGTTTAATTGTTACATTTGATACTATAAACTATTTTAGTAAATTTGGTGGAATCATCCACTCATTTGTTTTATCCTACTACAATGAGCAAGTCCGCATTCTTGATTTCATAGTAAAATTCTTATCATTATACTATTCCATGTGGGATTCGACCCCGACTCTTAGTTGGGTATTTTTATTGACAACGATCGCTTACTCTTCAAATTTGTTTTGAGGGTACTTTGAGTATTATCAGAGATACAAATTTTAAAATCCCTACAGTTGAGTCTGTTCTAATTGTAAATGAGTTATCGTAAGTGTTTCCTGATGATCTTTTTTGTGTTCCTCCCGAAAGAGAAATAGACTTCGGTATTGACCTACTCCAAGATATGCAACCTATTTATATACCTCCATACCATATGGATTTGGCATAACTTAAAGAATTAAAGGATTAATTGAAAGATATTTCGGAAATGGATTTTATTAGACTAAGTAACTTTTTATGGGGTTCTCCATAATTGTTTGTTTAAAAGAAGGATGGTTCACTCCGAATATATATTGAATATCGGTAATTGAATAAGGTCACAATAAAGAATAAGTATCTTATTCCAAGAACTGTTGACTGGTTTGATCAACTCCAAGGTGTGAGTTTCTTCTCAAAGATAGATCTTCAATCAGGGTATCATAAAGTGAGAGTAAGGGAAAGTGACATTCTGAAGTCAATTTTTCAGACTTGGTATGGTCACTATGAGTTCTTGGTGATGTAGTATGGTTTGACTAATGCCATGGTGGCTTTCATGGACCTAATAAATAGAGTATTCAAGTAATATATTGACATGGTCATGATTGTATTTATTGATAATATTTTGATTTAAGAATGAACATGTTGAGTGTTTGAATATAGTTTTGAAAATCCTCAACGATCGTCAATTGTTTGCTAAGTTTAACAAGTGCGAGTTTTGGTTGAGGTCCATTACTTTTCTTTTTCATATTGTCTCTGGTGATGGTATTCAAGTTAATCCAAAGAATATTGATACAGTTAAGAACTAGCCTAGACCTCTATCTGCTTCAAATATACGGAGTTTCTTAGGTTTGGCTGGTTATTATAGAAGGTTCGTGAAAGAATATTCCTCTATTGCTTCGTCATTGAATTTGTTAACTAAAAAGAAGGTGAAATTTATATGGACAGAAGCTTGTGAGAATAGTTTCCAAGAATTGAAGGATAGACTCACTTCAGCCCCTATATTGACATTACCAGAAGGATCGGATGGTTTTGTGGTTTATTATGATGCTTCATGGATAGGTATTGGTTGTGTTTTGAAACATTGTGGGGAAATTATTACTTGTGATTCAAGGTGATTGAAGGTTCATGAAAAGAATTAACCCACTAATGATTTGGAGTTAGCGGCGGTTGTTGCTTTAAAGATTTTGAGACATTTTCTTTACGGTGTTCAAGAGGATGAGTTCACTGACCATAACAGTTTGAAATGTGTGTTCACCCAAAAGGATTTGAATCTTCACCAAAAGATATGTCTTGAGTTATTGAAAGATCAAAATATGAGTTTCCTTTTCCATCTTGGTAAGGCAAATGTGGTGGACGATGCTCTTAGTCAACTATCGATGGGTAGTGTTTCTTTTTTTGAGGATGGTAAGAAGGAGTTAGTTTGCAATGTTCATAGATTTTCCCGATTGGGTGTTCTCTTTGTTGATTACAATAAAGGTGATGTGATTGCACAAAATGGTTCAAAATCATCTTTTGTATCGATTGTGAAGACTAAGCAAGATTTTGATATAATT
Organism: Solanum gracilifrons; assembly: GCA_029582605.1. Lineage (NCBI taxonomy): Eukaryota > Viridiplantae > Streptophyta > Magnoliopsida > Solanales > Solanaceae > Solanum > Solanum gracilifrons. Next base: position 17,896 of record JAJOOH010037352.1, on the reverse strand, counting down.
ATGGTTGGATTGAAGTAGTCTGTTTCCAAAAAATATATTAAGGCTTACTCCCAAGGGGAGTTAGTGATTTTCATTAGCAAGGTTGATTATGTGTTCTCAATGTTTATGAGTTGAGGAATCAAATTCTTTTAAAAGCTCACAGCTCTCGGTATTCTATTCACCCGGGAGCCACCAAGATGTACCATGATTTTTGAGAGGTTGATTAGTGGAATAGGATGAATAAAGATATTGTGAAATTTGTGACCAAGTATCCAAATTATCAACAACATCATCGAAAACTAGGTGTCTTGGTTCAATACATTAGAATTCCTACTTGGAAGTGGGATGATTTGAACTTGGACTTCATTACGGGTTCACCTCATACTCGTCATCAATTTTATTTGGGTCATTGTGGATCGAATGATGAAGTCGGCTTATTTTCTTCCTGTGAAAACTTCATTTTTCAGTTGAAGACTATGCTAAGATTTATATTCGTGAAATGATAAGGTTTCATGAAGTACATTTATTTATTATCTCTGATTGTGGTACTCAGTTTACGTCACACTTTTAGAGTTCATTTCAGTAGGGTCATGGTGAAGATTAGTACGGCTTTCCATCCTCAAATTGATGGTCAAAACGAGCTTAGTATTCAGACATTACAGGATATTTTGAGAGCTTGTGTTATTGACTTTAAAGGTAATTGGGATGACCACTTACCCTTGATTGAGTTTTCCTATAATAATAGTTATCACTCATGTATCCATATGGCTCCATTCAAGGCACTCTATGGTTGGATGTGCATGTCTCCTTTAGGATATCCCATTATCACATGAGCTTAATGGAGCCAAACAATTAACTGAGAAGTCATAATTCTAGTTGATGAAATCCTGAAACTACATTTACCGACAAAGGTTGAGGATCCTACCGGTAAGATCTCGTACTTTTCTCTAGTCTTGCATAATATGTGTGGTGTAGTTTGGCATGGTTGTATGAGGTATATATGACTTGGTAGCGTACATTGGAAACAAAGATTGAAAATGGGTGGAAATATCAAGGAACTAAACTAAAGTTTTAGGTCAAAGGGAACCCTCAGACAAGATTAAAGAAATGGCTCGGGTAGAACTTCGCCTGTTTGAAAGGTTTAAATTGTCCCATACCTTGTGGATAAGCCTATGAAGGTACAACATGCTAATAATAGTGTGTTATGAGGTATTATTTTAGCACAAGGTCGTATGTTAAGTTTTGAAGTCAAGAAAATTAGCTAAACTAAGATCAGCAAAAGTTATCGAAGTTTCTCTAATAATATTTTCTTAACTTTGGGTCAAACGTCTTGGATATTTTCTCCCAATATACAAAGTTTTAGAAGGCCTATGACTCATTAAAACGAAGACCTAAGAGTCTAGTTTGCAACGCATAAAACCCCGTATCCAACCGACATCGGAGTAAAAAGTTGTGAGGGTTTTACTACAGACTGCTGGGGCAGAATCCGGGTCGGGTATGTCGGCTTACTCAACGTTTTAAGCCATGAAAACATTTCTTTTCACTTCCTAACCAGAAAAAAAGATTAAGATATGGTTCTAATGGAGTTCTTGAATGATGAAGGTAAGTTTTTGACGATTTCTACCATTAAATGTTACCCCGTGCCTAGAAACGTGATCTCTACACGTGGCAATCGTTTTCCCCTTCTATTAGCTGCGTTTGGAGCTAATATTTTGAAAATATAAATTTTTAGTTATTGGTGTTTATTCAAGGTTTACACTTGGTTAACTAAGGTAATCATCTCGGGACTCTTTTATGATTGTTTTTATGAAGTTCTACCGACGTTTCGTCAAATTGAGTCCATATGGAAAATCTTCCGATTAAAGCTCAATTATAAATTGTTTATAGGTATGTACCAGCTATGTATATATAGTGTTTACGAAGCTTCGGACATAAGGAACAACTTTTGTGAAGAAACTACGGTCATTCGAGCGTTCATTGGAAAGGTATGTAAAGGGTAAGTGTCGTCCCTCATTTTAGCACCACTCTTAGGAAATTCCTAAAACTCCAAATGTGATATTTTGCTATTTTCTTGCTAGAAAGTCCTTCAGTGAAAGGCATTGGGCTTTAAGCTGAATTATTTTCGTGATTCTATTATTTTGATATTCCACTCGTTCGTATAAATAGAGTATTTGACATCTACATGTCATTTTATCGGTTTCCTTGATTATATGTCCGCATCTATGAATTCCTATTCTTCTTCAGGTGATGTGACTTAAAATATCACGGCAGACCCTTATTACTTGTAACCAGCCCTCTTTCCCCACTAAAATTATTTGGAAAAACTTTAAAGTAACTCACGATCTTCAAAACTCTCAAATATAACTTAAACGCTTAAACTATTAGAACACTTGGTTTTTGAAATACTTATTTTATAAATCATATAGGAACCAAGTTAGGGACTAAGTAAATCACCTTAAACATGTTATGAATATCAACAAGGTAAGGTCATCTTTTTAAAATTCGAGTTAACTTTTCAAGATTATTTGGAAGAACATATGAGGTTCCTTGAGACTGTTACATGTTAAATGAAAGTTATTATGGGGTTATGAGAACAAGACTACAAATGGGCCAAGATTGGCAATATGAAAATGGTAACATATAGGTGTTATAAATCCATGACATGACATAACATGATATGCATTCTACTCCCGAGCTATAATCGGGAGGTATGGGGCCTATTGCCTATATTTATACGTATGAGACATCGATAGCCAAAAGGTGGTGTATATGATGCCGGTTAGATACCGGGAAGCACCACCATTGCTAGCATTTGGTTAGGTATGTCCTGCATTTGCATATATATATATATATGTATTCGCGACATACGATTAATCGAGCATACCATGCATATTTAAATAGTAGGGGCCAAATGTCAGCCATGGAGATTATTTGAGTTTCAGTTTCAAGTGGTATCTCTATTACCCATTTTCAGTAACTATTTATGATTCTACTTTTTTCTTTACATAGCAGTACATTTTTATTCATACTGACGTCCCTTTGCCTGGGGACGCTACTTTTTGTTTCGTGTGAGCAGGTACAGGCAAGGACTCTAATCGACCCACCCACTAGGATTCAAGTTCAACTGTGAGTAGGTAAGCTCCATCTTATCATGGGGCTATTAGAGGAGGATTACTTTTGTTGTACAGTTTGGGTATAGTCGGGGCCTTGTCCCGACAGTGCTTATGTCACTCATAGAGGCTATTGTGGACACAATATTCTGGGTTTTCTTTATGTATGTTTCAATCTCTAGCGAATAGTCTTGGCATATATATATATATATATGTGTGTGTGTGTGTGTCTAAGTAGGTGTGTCTTCGGTTGTGGCCTCGTTAGCTAGATAATACATCTTTAATTTTTTCGGCTTGTATACCATTGTTTGTATGATTTATTCTCATTCAGGTCATGACCTTCAGGGTCTAGGCTTCACTTTTTAGAGGTTGTGTTGCCCAATCTTTTCGTCTCAAAGTTTGGTTAGCTAGTATGTTTTAGTGGGTAACTTAATCTTATAGGGTATGGAGTGTCAGTTACTCACCTATTTTGGGTTGTGACAAACTTGGTATCAGAGCAGGTCGTATCCCGGGGGTCCATAAGTCGTGACTTGTAGAGTCTTGTTTACGGGTGTGTTGTGCACCACACTTAAAATCAGAGGCTACAAGGCATTTAGGAATGGTTACATTTCATTAAACTAATAGATCGTGCTATAGTGCAAAAGTATAAGAACATTTGAAATCTAAATCATGCTTTATGTTTCTTATTTAATAGGATACACTCGCTCTAGATATGGCATATCGAGAGATAGGTATGGATCGAAGGGAAGGTATTAGCCATTCCCCACCGGGTCAAAGGGATAGATTTCCCTAAGAGGCACAGGGTGAATCTCCAGTACCCTTAGTACCAGCCTCCTCGACACCTGTTGAAGCCTGAGGAGATGCAGTACCCCAGCTTCACCAGTTCCATTGGTACCTGAGAAAGCTAGGGACATAGGACCTCCAGTACCTATTGTTCCTCCACCAGAGACTGGGGAGCAGGGGATGAGGAAGGTAGTTCAGTTGCTGACTAGGATGGTTTCTATTGATGAGCGACAACCGGAGTCAGGAGTAGATACTTAGAGAGACCGGTCAGAAAGTTCGAAGGTACAAGAGTTTCTTCATTTGGCCCATCTGTTATTTACAGGATCTAGACCTACTGAGAATCCCTAGGACTTTATAGACCATATATATAGAGTATTGAGGGTGATGCATACCTCTGCCGTAGAGGCTGTGGAGTTGGCTTCTTTTTGGCTACGTGATATAGTCATCCTTTGGTATGAGGCATGGGAGAGATCTAGAGGACCTGATGCTCCACCAGCAGAGTGGGAGGACTTCTTTGAGTCCTTCCCTGCCCACTATTTGCCATGGGAAGTTCGAGAGGCCTGTCTTGACTATTTTATCAATCTGAAGTAAGGAACCATGAGTGTGAGGGATTATAGCCACAAGTTTAATTCTTTGGCAAGTTATGCACAAGATATTGTACATACCATGAGAGCCAGAGTTCATCGTTATGTTGATGGTCTGACAGATCATTTGATCAGAGATTATAGGGTAGCATTCTTGTCGGATGACATAGATATTTCCCGCATACAGGCTTTCGCTCAGACTATAGAGGACCTTTCTAAACGGATTTATAATACCCTCAGGGATAGGGAGCAGAGTAAGAAAGCCCATACTATGGGTTCTTATAGGGAGCCACATGGTGATTTTAGGCCCCCATTCCATCGATATCCACCTCGGCCAGTGGGTAGTGTCTCACCACAGGTGCATGGACCGCAGGTTGATCGTTATAGTCAGTCAGGACCAGGTCAAAGCTCAGGTCAGCCTGAGGGTCGTCGACAGGATCATTCCGTACAGATAAGACATCTCACTCCTTTATGTACACAGTGTGGTAAGGTACACACTAGGCATTGTAGAAAGGGTTCAGCTGCATGTTATCATTGTGGGCAGACAAGACATTTTATTAGTCGGTGCCCGAACTTGACCGAAGTGATCTAGCTCAGCCTTCAGAATCCACAACAGCATCTTCACCCTCAATTTGTACCCCACGACCAGGACCACAGTCTACTCAGGTTCATGGTAGAGGGAGAGGTTAAGGAGATACAGGTTCAAGCGGTGGCCAGAACCGCTTTTATGTACTCACAGGACTACAAAATTCAGAGGCATCCCATGATGTTGTTTCAGGTATATTGACGATATCTTTTCAAGTTGTTTACCCATTGATAGACCCTGGCTCTACATTTTCATATATTACTCCATTTATTGCTAGTAAGATTGACATGAAATCTGAGTTGTTGCCACAACCAATTGAGGTGTCTACACCAGTTGGCGACTCTATTTTAGCTAGTCATGTCTATCGAGGTTGCACGTTGTTAATTAATGATCGTCCAACCCCCGCTGATGTAATTGAGTTGATTATGCTAAATTTGATGTTATCATGGGTATGGATTGGTTGGCAGCTTGCTATTCTAATATTGATTGTTGTGCAAAGACAGTCAGATTTTACTTTCCAGGTGAGCCAGTCCTTGAGTGGAAGGGTAATGCAACCACACCTAAGGGTAAGTTTATTTCATACCTTAAGGCTCGAAAGTTAATTTATAAAGGTTATATGAACCATATAGTTCATGTACAGGATACTGATAAGGTGCCCATGACTCTTCAGTCAATTCCTAACGTGAATGAATTTTCAATGGTATTCCCTGATGATCTTCAAGGAATTCCCCCAGAAAGGGAAATTGATTTCACTATAGACTTGCTTCCTGATACGCAACCTATATCAATTCCTCCCTATAGAATGGCACATGTAGAGCTAAGAGAATTAAATTTATAACTGAAGGACTTGCTCGATAAAGGCTTTATTACGCCAAGTACTTCCCCATGGGGTGCCCCCGTGCTCTTTGTTCAAAAGAAAGATGGAATCTTACAGATGTGTATTGACTATATACAACTAAATAAAGTCACTATAAAGAATAAATATCCTCTTCCATGGATTGATGACTTATTCAACCAGTTACAGGTGCAAAATGCTTTACCAATATTATCTTGTGGTCTGGTTACCATCAGTTGCGAGTCAGGGAAGTTGATATCCCAAAAACAGCATTTAGGATGAGATATGTCCATTTTGAATTCCTTGTCACGTCTTTCGGGCTTACAAATGCCCCAGCAGCCTTTAAGGATCTTGTGAATCGAGTCTTCAAATCATTCTTGGATGAATTTGTGATTGTGTTTATATATGACATTCTTATATATTCATAGTTGGAAGTTGAGCATGCAGACCACTTGCGAGTTGTATTGCAGACTCTCCAAGATTGCACGTTATATGCTAAATTCTCTAAATGTGATTTTTGGCTTACTTTTGTCGCTTTTCTTGGTCATGTTATCACAACAGATGGTATTACGGTTTATGGACAAAAGATTGAAGCTGTGATGACTTGGCCGAGGCCCTTGAATCCAACGGAGGTTCGCAGCATTTTAGTCGTGGCAGGGTATTACCGAAGGTTTGTGGAGGGATTCTCTTCTATCTCTGCACTACTGATAAAATTGACACATAAGGCAACTAAGTTTCAGTGGACCGAGGCATGCGAACAGAGGTTTCAGGAACTCAAAAAAAGGCTTACCACCGCACCTATCCTAACTCTTCCAAATGGTAATGAGGGCTATGTTGTTTATTGTGATGCCTCAAGAATTGGCCTAGGGTGTGTTCTTATGCAGCATGGTAAGGTTATTGCATACGCCTCTAGACAGTTGCGGAAGCATGAGCAGAATTATCTGACACACGATCTTGAGTTGGCTTTAGTTGTCATTTCCCTAAATATTTTGTGGCATTATCTATACGGGGTTCATATAGATATTTTCACCGATCACTAGTGCCTTCAGTATTTACATAAGCAGAGGGAGTTGAATCTATGACAAAGAAAATGGCTAGAATTATTAAAAGACTACGATGTTGACATTTTATATCATCCCGGCAAAGCTAATGTCATTGCTGATGTGCTCAGGCGGAAGTCCATGGGTAGTCTAAGTCATGTTGAAGCTGATAAAGCTCGAATTACAAAAGAGTTATGCCAGCTAGTTAATTTGCAAGTACGTTTGGTAGATGTAGGAGGCAGATGTGTTGTCGTTAAGAATATGGCAGAATCTTCCTTTGTGACCAAAGTGAAAAGGCGACAACATGAATATCCTGAGCTTAGGAAATTGAGGGAAATGATTCCACAGCACCAACAACCTTTATTTGAGCTAACTGGAGATGGAGTCCTTAGATACCAGGGTCGCTTATGTGTACCGACAGTTGGAGAGCTCTGAACAAAGATTCTTTCAGAGGCCCATTATTCTAGATATGCATCTCACCCTGGAGCGACGAAGATGTATAGGGACCTTCGGCAGATCAATTGGTGGAAGGGCATGAAAAAAGATATAGTGGAGATGGTAGTCTAATGTTCCAACTGTCAACAAGTTAAAGTAGAGCATCATAGGCCTGGAGGCCTGACCTAGTATATTGAGCTTCCATTATGGAAATGGGATATGATAAATATGGACGTCATCACTAGCTTGCCTTGCACTCCACGAAGGTTTGATTCCATTTGGGTAATTATCGATAGGCTCACAAAATTTGCTCATTTCTTGCTTGTTAGGACGACATATTTAGCTGAAGATTACGCCAGGCTTTACATACAAGAGATTGTTCGCCTTCATGGAGTTCCATTATCGATCGAGGAGCTCAATTTACATCACATTTTTGGAGATCATTTCAGAAGGGTCTAGGCACTCAGGTAAACCTTAGAACTACTTTTCATCCACAAACTGATGGACAGGCAGAATGTACTATTCAGACAGTTGAGGATATATTACGTGCTTGTATGCCGGATTTTAAAGGAAGTTGGGATTAACATCTACCTCTTATTGAGTTCTCTTATAATAATAGCTTCCAAGCTAGTATTCAGATGGCCCCTTACGAAGCACTATATGGGCGAAAGTGTAGGTCTCTGATCGGTTCGTTTGAGCTCGGGGAAGCAGATTTGCTAGTTCCCAATCTAGTCCAACAAGCAATTGAAAAGGTTAAGCTTATTAAAGATCGGCTTCATACAACACATTGTCGGCAGAAATGTCAATGTTCGCCGACGGAACTTAGAGTTTGATGTAGAAGATTAGGTTTTCCTGAAAGTATCGCCTATAAAGGGCATCATGTGATTCGGAAAGAAAGGGAACCTCAGTCCTAGGTACGTTGGACCGTATAAGATTATTCGGAAGATCACTATGGTGGCATACAAGCTTGATTTGCCTTCAGAATTGGAAGCAGTCCATCCTATATTTCATGTTTCTATGTTGCGGAAGTGCATTGGAGATCCTTCACGTATTATGCACATTAAAAATATTTGTATCACTGAAGATTTATCTTATGCAGAGGTACCAATAGCAATTTTAGATCGGCAAGTAAGAAAGCTTCGAACTAAATATGTAGCTTATGTGAAAGTGTTATGGAGAAATAACAACGTTGAGGAAATGACTTGGGAAGCTAAAGAGGAAGTGAGGAAGGAATACCCCCAATTGTTTACAACTTAAGGTGAGTCACATTTTGATAATTGGCAATTATTTCATCAAAATGACTTAGTTAAATTTTCAGAAGCTCGAAAGTGCAATTTATATGTCTTCTTGTGAGATAGCTATACAAAGCTTAGGGGTTAAAATTTTCAAATTTTGACTTTAATTTGCAACTGTAACAAACATGGAGTCGCAAATAAAGTCCTATGGGAAAAAACAACTCAACCAAGGAATTCTCTAGATCTATTTGCGAGCAAATGTTCATCAGGGGGAGAATGTAAGATCTCGTACTTTTCTCTATTCTTTCATAATATGTGTGGTGTAGTTTGGCATGGTTATATGAGGTGTATATGACTTGGTAGCGTACATTGGAGACTAAGATTGAAAATGGGTGGCAATATCAAGGAACTAAACAAAAGTTTTAGGTCAAAGGGACCCCTCAGACTAAGTTCATGATTAAAGAAATGGCTCGGGTAGAACTTCGCTCGTTTGAAATGTTTAAATTGTCCCTTACCTTGTGGATAATCCTATGAGTGTACAACATGCTAATAATAATGTGTTATGAGGTATTATAATATCACAAGGGTCACATGCTAAGTTTTGAAGTCAAGAAAATTAGCGAAACTAAGATGCCAAAAGTTATCGAAGTTTCTCTAATAATATTTTCTTAACTTTGAGTCAAATGTCATATATGTTTTCTCCCAATATACAAAGAGTTAGAAGGCCTATGTCCCATTAAATTAAAGGCCTACGAGTCTAGTTTGCAACGCACAAAACCCCGTATCCAATCGACATCGGAGTAAAAAGTGAGGACGGTTTTACTACGGATTGTCGGGGAGAATCTGGGTCGCGATCCGGGTCGGGTAAAAAATGTGGTATGTCAGCTTACTCAACGTTTTAAGCAATGAAATCATTTCTTTTCACTTCCTAACCAGAAAGAAAGTTTAAGAGATGGTTCTAATGGATTTCTTGCATGACGAAGGTTGGTTTTTGACGATTTCTACCATTAAAGGTTACCCCCGTGCCTAGAAGCGTGATCTCTACACGTGGCAATCGTTTTCCCCTTCTATTAGCTGCGTTTGGAGCTAGTTTTTGAAGATATAAATTTGTTGTTATTGGTCTTTCTTCCAGTTTTACACTTGGTTAACTAAGTTAATCATCTCGGGACTCCTTTATGATTGTTTTTATGAAGTTCTACGGACGTTTGTCAAGTTGAGGCCATATGGAAAATCAGCCGATTTAAACTCAATTATGAATTGTTTATAGGTGCGTGCCAGCTGTTTATATATATTGTTTGGAAAGATTAGGACATAAGAAACAACTTTTGTGAAGGTACTACGGCCATTCGAGTGTTCATTGGAAAGGTATGTAAAGGTTAAGCTCTGTCCCACATTTTATCACCACTCTTGGGAAATTCCTAAAGCGCCAAATGTGATATTTTGCTATTCTCTTCCTAGAAAGACCTTCAGTGAAAGGCATTGGACTCTCAACTGAATTATTTTTGTGATTCTTTAATTTTGATATTCCACTCGTTCGGATAAATGGAGTATTCGACATCTACATGTCATTTTATCAGTTTCCTTGATTATATGTCCGCATGTATGAATTCGCATTCTTCTTTTGGTGATGTGACTTAAAATATCACGGGAGACCCTTATTACTTGTAACCAGTCCACTTTCCCCACTAAAATTATTAGGAAATTCTTTAAAGTAACTCACGATCTACAAAACTCTCAAATATAACTTAAATGCTTAAACTATTAGAACACTTGGTTTTTGAAATACTTCTTTTATAAATTATCTAGGAACCAAGTTAGGAACTAAGTAAATCACCTTAAACATGTTATGAATATCAACAAGGTAAGGTTATCTTTCTAAAATTCGAGTTAACTTTTCAAGCTTATTTGGAAGAACATATGAGGTTCCATGAGATTGCTACATGTTATACGAAAGTTATTATGGAGTTATGAGAACAAGACTACTAACGGGCCAAGATTAGCAACATTAAAATGGTAACATATAGGTCTTATAAATCCATGACATGCTATGCATTCTACTCCCGAGCTATAATCCGAAGGTATGGGGCCTATTGCCTATATTTGTACATATGAGACACCGATGGCCACAAGTTGGCGTATATGATATCGGTTAGCAACCGGGAAGCACCACTATTGCTAGAATTCGGTTGGGTATGTAATGCATTTGCATCTATATATATGTATTCACGACATACTATTATACGAGCATACCATGCATATTTAAATAGTAGGGGGCCAAATGTAAGCCATAGAGATTATTTGAGTTTCAGTTTCAGGTGGTATCTCTATTACCCTTTTTCAGTAACTACTTATGATTCTATTTTCCGCTTTACATACCAGTACATTTTTATTCGTACTGACGTCCCTTTGTCTGGGGACGATGTTCTTTGTTTCGTGCGAGCAGGTACATGCAGGGACTCTAATCGACCCACCCGCTAGGATTCAGGTGCAACTGTGAGTTGGTAAGCTCCATCTTATCTTGGGGCTATCAGAGGAGGATTACCTTTGTTGTACAGTTTGGGTATAGTCGGGGCCTTGTCCCGACAGTGCTTATGTCACTCATAGAGGCTATTGTGCACACAATATTCTGGGTTTTCTTTTATGAATGTTTCAATCTCCAGCCAATAGTCTTGGCATGTATATATATGTGTGTGTGTGTCTAAGAAGGTATATCTTCGGTTGTGGTCTCGTCGGCTAAATAGTACATCTTTATTTTTTCGGCTTGTCTACCATTATTTGTATAGTTTATTCTCATTCAGGTCATGACCTTCAGCGTCTAAGATTTACTTTTTAGAGGTTGTGGTGCCCAATCTTTTCGTCTCAAAGTTTGGTTAGATAGTATGTTTTAATGGGTAACTCGATCTTGTAGGGTATGGAGTGCCAGTTACTCCCCCTATTTCGGGGTGTGACACTACCATTGGTTCAGGAGACTCTCTTTTCACCTAGTAAGGGATAGTTATGGATCCACATATACATAAACATATATCTCATACTCGGCAATGTATGAGATGACTTAGCTTATTGGGCTGAGATTAGACTTCATGCTCTCACTTTTGTAATTTATGTCGGTTACACTATTACACTCTCATAATGAAATAAATATCTTCAAAACATTCTGAATGACCTCATCTCTTAACCTTCATATGTTACAATTATGACTAAGTTAACTGCTTCTATAGATCTTGATCTCTATGTTTATGTTTCATTCTGTCATTTTACATGTAGTATTGTTCCATATATACTTACATCCCCTCTATCGGGAGTGTTACATCTTTTTACTGATGCATTCTTAGGTATATATATTCATGATCAGGTCATTCATTAGGTTCCATATCTTTTGTTCTTGGTGATCCCATCTCTATTTTCGGGGCTTAGTGTACATTTTTCAGTAATTTATGTTTATATGTTTATGGTATATCATGGCCTTGTCTCAGTAGATACTCAGTTCTATTTAGACGCTTCTTAGATATACAAATGGTTATGTTTTAATTTGCACCTTCGTGTTCCTTATTAACGATTGCAATTTTACGATTTATATATCATGTAAAGTGTTTTGTTTAACAAGACTTGACCCTTTGAATATTTTTACACTATACTTCTGCTTAGTTATAGATGTATCATATTTTCCAATGCAATGTTATGGGAAAACGCTCGGTCCATGAACGATATCGAATATCGGCCACGCCTAGATTGTAGACTGGAGGCGTGACAGTTTTAGTGGCACTTAATCCAAGACCGAGATTATTTAGGTGTTTGTCACAATTTCTAGTTAGTCAACCTATTTGAGCAATGGCATACATTAATCAATGGTCATTCAAAGAACAACAATCATAGTTTTGGGCAGGTTTCTCTGGGTTCATAATCTAGGTCTTCATAACATGGAGTACATTTTATGTTGACTAGACCATCTTATAAGTCTATGACTGGTAAAGGATATTATTGTTGTGGTCAATTGGTCCATTTTGTGACGTATTGTCCTAGGTACATACATAGTGGATACAACATGGTTATGAGGTACTGGCACATAGAGCATCAGTGTCACTAACTAGAATAGGTGTATATAGTACAAGATGTAGCTTTTATATTAATAGGGAGAAGCCTAAAAGGATGACAAGGTATCGAGGAGGAAAATATTCTAGTGGAAGACGTCCTCATTGCTATGTATTTTAGGATAGGCCAGAGGTCAAGGCTTTAGATAAAATAATTATAGGTACTATTTCAACTTTCCATGGCTTGGCCTAAGCCTCATTTGATCTAGGATATACATATTCTAAGGTGTCTCCATTCTTTGATACACATCTAGACATGATTTGTGGTTCCCTTGTTATGCTTATACATGCTTCTGCTCTCATGGGTGATTTCTTAGTAATGGATCAAGTATATCAGTCATGTGTTGTGACTTTTATAAGGTATGAGACATGGAATATCTAATTATTCTCAAAAAGGGTCTATTTAAATATTCTTATCACTTAATTTTAATTGTATACAATGATTGTTACACTATTTATGTTTGTTAATTCTTATGTTGATGTGGAAGAGAATTATTATCCATGCACTAAATAAGGTGATGTCATTTCATGGGGTGAATATAATGGTATAAAAGAGGTGTTTAGCTTATATAGTGCATATTCGGGATACTACGATTAATACTTCTTCACTTAAGTCAGCAATGGTAGTGAGTGGATTTTGAGAGGTTTTCTATCAAGATCCAAAGTACACCCTAGACGTGACATGGTAAATAGGATTTCGAGAGACCCTGAACAAGTCATTTTACATAAGCATGACACTATGAATAATAAATAAAGGAAATACAACATAAGATCGAGATATAAGTCTCGAAACTTTTTCAACTCATATCGAAAATATCAAGATAGTACATGGCTAAAATAGTGCAGAAATCAACTATGTATGACAAAGCCTTCTACAACCATAGATGTGTTTAGGACAAACCCATAAACCACGAATAAAGTCTAAAATAGAACTGACATCAAAAGGAATAAACTGATAGTGGGCATGCCCTTGAACCATGTTTACTCACCAATCCAAGCAATTCAGAGTAATCCAACTAGCCATAACCAGATAGAGGAGCGTCAGATCTTATATTATGAAATAATATAGGCACAATGTATGCGTTAGTACTTTGAATGTACCGAGTATGAGGAAAATGCATAAAACATAAACATGATATTTAAAGAGTTTAAAGCATGAAATGCATGATCAAGTAAAACATATTAAAGCTAAATTGTTTTAATCATGAATCATGGGACAAGGTCAATGCACATTTGCAAATAATGAGAAAAGCTTAAATAATAATCATTGAGGAAATCGTAAATCATTTGAAGTAAAATGATAGTTTTTTGTGGGATATTTATCATTAACCAACATACACTATGTGAGAACATGGAATCGGGTGTATTTTCCACACCGAAAAGAATTGTCCTACTTTCCAAGGTGAGGAACATATTTATGAGCTTAGGTTGATCCACTAGCTAGATTCAATTACAACTAACTACAGGGGCACGTAGTTATGGGCTGTGGGAATTGTTTCTAAATACCAAACATCTACTAGTTGTAAGGCCTCCATTCCAAAGTCCCCTTGGTGACAAGTAAAATCTCAACAAAAATAAGCATAATCATATCATTAATCTTGGAAAATTAGTAATCTAGTCATACCAACCCAATCATAAATTCATATCATAGAATAGTTCCTTTAAAATCATGATTTCATAAATTGTTCATAAAGACACGTATCTTAAGCGTCAAAATCATGGTCATCTTTCATAGTGAGAAAATATTTCACAAATCATTTTGATATTTTATCTAAAAGCAACCTTTATTCATAAATTCCGCAATTTCATGATGCATGTATAATTTCATAATAATAGTTAATATTCATAACTTAAGCATAAAGCATGATTTCATGTAAAATCAATTGGAAAATACGTAATTGAATCAAATCATGCATAATAAGATCAAATATAAACAATTGAATCATAATAAGTTGAACCATGAATAATTCCATGAAACCCTAAGAAATTGGGTTGAAATCATAAAAGTGATTGAGTTTCTTCTGGGATACAATCGATGAAAGGAATTCATTGGTAAAGTTCCCACAAACCTTGGGTAATAAAATCTTTAAAGAATGAAGAAGAAACCTTGCGCTTAGAAGAAACCATAGCTTTTTTCCTTGATAGTAGAGAATTGGAGAAGATGAATTGTAGGGATTTTGGGGTTTTGAGAGAATGAGAGGGAATGGGTAGGTTAGGAAGATTAAAATCAGTTATAGGACCTTAGAATATTCTAGAAACGATGTAGTTCAGATGTTAAAAGGATTAAAAAAAAATAACCCAATTAACCTTAAATTAAAGTTACTGAAAGACTTTACGGATTCGACCTACAGTCTACCCTGGTCAGTCGTAGAATCCCTTACTGGGCTCAACATTATGAACAATTCCATGGACCTTTCCTATGGATCATCAAACTTTCTACGGCTCGTAAGGCCCTCTCCTAGGACCCAAAATCAAATCCAAGATTTTGCTAAGTTTGGATCAATTCTGCGAACACTTCCTACGGCCTGCAAAAACATCTATTAACCATCTCGGTGGTCTGTAAGAACTCAACTGGGACTTGACATTATCAAAAATTCAAACACCTCTTCTATGGGAGCCTTCTATAGACCGTAGATAGACTCGTAGGATATGGCACCAGATTATTTTCGACAACTTTTCCAATCCAAACTTAACTTCTAATTTCCAAAGGTGTTACATTTTCCCCATAGACCTATAGGGTATAACACCATATTGTGACATTAATGTAACACCTCGATTTTAGAAAGAACTAAATTAGAAAGAGCTAAATTGAGATGGGTACAAGTTACTCGTAAATTGTGAGTTTTGGGTAAACTTTAAATTACCATAACTTTTAGTACATGATGAGTTAGGTGGCCCATGACATATAATATTGAAGGTTGTTGATTCCTCTTTCCAACTTCGCCAATTTAACTAAATTATGAGTTCGGATGAAGGAGATATGACTGTTTGAGTGCAATGTCTAGTTAAGGCAATTCATCCATTTTAAGGAGGGGTATTTTAGTCTTTTCCTTACCCCATTAGTCTTGAACGTTTTGTTCACCCTTTTAGGGGTCTTAAGTGATTGAGATCAGTTTTAGTCATTTCAAAGAGCTCTTATGGTTTTTTGCGAGAAGTTCAAGAGGGAGAAAAAGGAGAATTTCAAGCGTTCATTCGAATACTTTTTGCCAAGAACTTGATTCTTTCGAGATATGTAAGTTTTCTATCACGACTCGATTTCTCGAGTCATGATGGCACCTACTATACCCTACCAGTAGGTAAGTCAACTTGTAACCCAATACATCAAGTAATGAGCATAAGGGCCGAAACTAGAAAAAACAATAATCTAAACAATGACAACAAGGCGGAAGCAACCTAAAATAAATATATATAGAAATCCCTCCCAGAACCTGGATGTCACTAGTACAGAGCTATCTAATAAAGAGTACAAGTCCCAAACGTAGACCACAACAAAGTGTGTCTCAAAAGCAACAAGACTAGCTAAAACAAAAGAAGGAGACAGAACAAACCCAAAACGCCAAGTGCTCACCCTCGTCTCTGAGACACAGCTGAAAAAGAAGGTTGGAACCAATCATCGCTGGTAACTAGTACTGGGACCTGCATCACGAAATAGATGTAGAGTGTAGCATAAGTACCAAAACAATAGGTACTCAGTAGGAATCAAAGTCTGACTGAGCAACAACGGTAAAAACAACAAGAAAGGATAGAATCTAGACACAGAGAGGTCAAAGTGGATGTGAAAAGAAAGCACACGAGCATACTAGAAATAAACTAAATACAAACATGCAACGAAAAACCAAAAATTATACTAAAAAAAGGTTCTAAACAGTTCCCAGAACTTGTGTTCCAAATTGGAACACAATTCGAGGCTCGGAACAGTCCCAACACGAACATGCAACGAAAAACCCAAAATTACACTAAAGAAGGGCAACAATGGCAGCAACTATTTATAAGAAATTACTAGAAACGAGGGTCCAACTACTGAAACTAGCCACACCACGACGATACTCACGAAAAACCCCACAATCTAGGCCCTTGAATCACCAAATTCGGACCTAAAATGGCCAAGAAACCATTTTCCAAAATTTCCCAAAAATTGAGCTCGAAAATGAGATACGGCAGCAGCTAAATCATAATTTTTACCTCCCAAGAATCTCTGAAGTTGGACTTGAAATGAGAGAGTTATGAAGGTTTGACGTTGAGAAATGAGGCTGAACTGGGGTTTATAAAAGACGAACTGGTCGCTAAAGATCCCAAAATCTAGTCGTTAAAAGCCCAAAATCTAGTCGCTAAAAGGGCTGCACCAGATTTCAGCTTTTCCTATTTTTTAAGCTCTCCGACGAGGAGCTTTGAACTCGTTTGGAACCCCATGCACGCAAACGAGATATGCAACCATACCAAAATTGATATTTCAGACTCAATGGCACAGTCAAAATTTTCATACGAGGTCATCTTGACAAAAAGTGGGTCTCACACCCAAACGTCATTTTAATTCAAAAATCACAAAATGGCACTGAAAAATATCAGAAACCTCAGGACACAAAAGAACGGTCAATCTAGACCAAACTCGACATTCCGGAGCTAACCGCGCTTAGGGCTGGCAAGGGGACGGGGACGAGGACTGGGGGACGGGACAGGGGACGGCGCTGGTGGAATTTGGTCGGGACCGGGATTGGGGGGACTGGGATTGGGGGGACAAAAATAAGTCCCATCCCGTCCCACTATATATATAAGTCCCATTCCGTCCCATCCCGTCCCACTATTTTTTATATACTTATTTATTTGATTTTTTATTTTTTATTTTTTATATACTTAGTTTATTTGATTTTTTTTCAATAACATTTTTAGCTAATAAATAATACGTAAGTTTTCAAATTTCAAAATTCAAAATTCAAATTTCAATTTCAAACTTCAAATTTCAAACTTCAAATTTCAAACTTCAAATTTCAAATTCAACTTTCAAATTTCAAACTTCAATTTTCAATTTTCAAATTTCAAATTTGAGAAGTTCAAATTTGTATTTTAAATATTTTAAAGTAATTTAAACTTGAAATTTTGATTTTTAAATTAAGTATTTTAAAGTTAGTTTAGTATATATGTAAATATGTATGAATATATTAAAATTAAAATGCAAGACAATAGTTATATAAAAAAGACTTAATAAAGCCTTCAAATTTATTCA
>JAJOOH010037351.1:0-18310 GCA_029582605.1 Solanum gracilifrons | reverse complement strand
AACTATAATTTTCAGCAATGATAGGGAGCAAAAAATGTAGAAGGGGAGGGAATTGCAGCAAGGAAGAAGACGAAACAGCCGGGGGGGGGGGGGGGGATAAGGGGAAGAGGGTTAGGGAAAATGATGAAGGGGTTTGGGGAAGACGGCACAAATGGGGAAATGGTTAGGAAGGGAAGAAGTAAAAAAGGAGGGGTAACTTTGTGGTGGAAAAATGTGAAAAGAAGTTGGTTAATTGGAGAAGTCAATACTTATCCTTGGGTGGTACAGTCACATTGAACAACAGTGTTCTTGAGGCCATGTCAACCCATAAGATGCCCCTCTTTCCTATGCCGGGGAAGATCATTAAAAAGCTTGATGCTATCAAAAGAAATTTCCTCTGGCAAGGTAATCAAGAAGGAGAAGAAATATCATTTGGTCAAGTGGATGCTGTTACAACCAACAAAAGAGAGGGAGGTTTGGAATTAAGAATTTGAAAGCTCACAATAAGAGCCTTCTGTTAGAATGGCTGTGGAGACTAGCAACAGATGATCAGGGCTTGTGGAAGGAAATCATCGCTCCAAGATATGGAAGGGAACGACCATGGACTACTAAAGATGTTAATATTCCTTATGGTGTGGGGCTATGGAGAACTATTAGAAATAAGTGGCCAAGAATGTGGAGTAATTCTGTTATCAATGTGGGAAATGGGAGAAAAACCTTGTTCTAGAATGATATATGGGTGGAACAAACACCTTTGAGACAACAGTTCCAGACATTTACATTCTTAGTCAGCAGGAAGCCAGAAAATGGCTACAATTCTAGAAGTCATAAATGAGCAAGGCAGGAACTTGACCTTCAAAAGGCTCCTCAATGAGTGAGAAATGGAGAGAATGACTCAATTCTGCAACACCTTGGAACAAGCCAATAACCTCACCTGTGAGGAAGACAAATTGATATGGGAGTTGGATAAAGATGACACGTTAAAGGTGAAATCAATCTACAAGTTACTGGACATCTCAACTCAAACCAAGGAATTGTGGCATGGAAGATGATCTGGAAAGGAAAGATACCACATAAGGTGGCTTGCTTCACATGGCTTGTTGCAAGACAAGTTTTTTTTGACTCTGGATAACTTAATGAAAAGGGAGGACAGTTATGCTCCAGATGCTGTTTTTGTGAATCTGAGACAATAAACCATCTTTTTTTTTTGTGAAAAATAAACCATCTTTTTTTGCATTGTAAAGTGATTGAGAAATTATGCCAGTGTTTCATTAGCCGGAGGCGTATTAGATGGACCATGTCTAGGAATATTGCAGAAGTTATAGCATGTTGGAATAGAGATAGAAATTAGTCAGGACACAAGGAGAGATGGAAGATTGTCCTTGCCTGCATCTGGTGGACAATATGGAGGGAGAGAAATCAGAGATGTTTTGAGAACAAGAGCATCCCCTTCCAAAGCATTAAAATGAACTATTTATTGACCTTTTACTTTTGGTGTATCCATACTGTACCTAAGGACCCGGGGGACATCACCCTATTTCTAGATAGTTTTTGTGGGGAGATTGGTGATTAGATTTTTTTGACTGCCCCTCTATACTTCTGATGTAATTACTACAGGAGTACACTATTGATGTACTTCTCTGTTTATAAAAGTAAAAAGATCCTTATATCTTCCTTTATGTTGCTGCAGGTCATAATTTTGTTTAGGTTCTTGGTTCTTGTCTAATATGTTTGTCTTTTCCCCACAGATGCCATAGAAAGAACTGTTAATGTTGGGGGAAATGTTTTACTACCTGTTGATACTGCTGGTCGAGTTTTGGAGCTCATCCTGACATTGGAACAGGTTCATACATGAGAGTATTTCATTTCTTAGTCTCTTACTGTCTGCAACTTATTAACTAATTATTCTGATTTCTGGTTTTGGTGAAATTGCAGCACTGGACACAAAAACAGTTGTCCACTCCCATCTACTTTCTATCATATGTATCCTCAAGTACTATTGACTATGTCAAGAGCTTCCTTGAGTGGATGAGCGATTCAATTGCAAAATCTTTTGAGCACACTCGCGATAATGCTTTTCTTTTAAGGTAAGGCTAGTATACTTCACATGTTGTCAAACTCAGAGATTCTAGTTAATGAAATGACTTGCTTCAATGATGATTTTCTGAGGCTATTGAACCCCAAGGATAGGGTTTACTTTCATCTGTCTATCATTCTTAGGGTTTACCGTTAGTTGTCTATCCAATTACAAGTTATCCAGCTTCAAAATTCCGGAGGTTGCGTTAGCACTTCCTTGTGGTAAATGGCAAGTAATACCAGTGTAGTCAGAAGAAGGGCCAAGGTTGGATTAAAAACTATAAAGAAGTGAATAAGAACCAATAAATTTGTTACACAACAGAAAATTATCAACGTTATTTGCATCAGCTGCTTGTGATTCTCCAGCTAAGCATGTGGGTACTCCATTTCTGCACTTAGTTTTAAAATCACAAGGCTGCACAGGTTCTTTGGCAACTTTATTTTCTGAACAGCAGAAATAAGTATCAGTGGAAAATCAGCTCATAGGTAGATACAATTAGTTGAAGTACATGTATTCGTGAGTTGAAAACATTTGCATTTTGTAAACAGAAACAATGACAATGATAAGATAATAAGGATCTGTTCTATAGGCTTGTTCATCTGTATCCTTGAATTCTAAAGGAAGATCCAACTGCATCATCAAATTGCATACTACCTGGGCAGGTGAGAGGGAATGATTTATTCTGCAGCTGGCAATTTTTTTGAAACCACGCATTCACCTTCTTATCAGTGCCCAAATGATCCATGACCTTCTGACATCCCTTTTGGAGTCCAAATCTCCATCAAAACTTTGGTCTTTCTAGTCTTGTGCCAGCGGACATGTTCTTTCTTCAAACTATTTTCATCATGAATCTTTCTACACTTTCTTTTACCAGTTGCATATGCATTGGCCGTGCAATAAAAGAAGTCAGTGCTACTTCCATCCTTTGTTGCACCTGAGACAAATAAAAGCGTTATTGCTAACTCTTAATTCTTTTGGAATCATCTTCAAATTATTAAACCAGTCAATTGTATTTAGTCTATACTGAATTACTCAATGCAACTCCTCAAATTCTCCAAAAAAAATTTACTGCAAAGAAGAGAATGTTGTTAACCTACTGGTTTATGAAGGATAATTTATTTATCAATTGAAGGGTATTATAGTCACTTCATTTTATAGGGCTATTTTGGCTTTCAATAATTTGATTTGGAACTTCCCTCTTTTAGAATAGTACTGATTAGAAGTCTAATGGAGGGTTTACAACATATGCAGGAAAATTAAGCTCGTGATCAATAAGAGTGCTCTTGAAGAAGCTCCTGGGTCGAAGGTTCTCTTCACTCATCTTTAGTAAATGAGGAGTCATCTTTATGTGTTCTCAGTTATCTGTTTATGATATGTAGGTTGTTATGGCTTCCATGGCTAGTTTAGAAGCTGGATTTTCGCATGACCTCTTTGTTGAATGGGCAGCTGATCCAAAGAATCTTGTTATGTTCACCGAGAGAGGGCAGGTGTGCTTATATTCCGATTAATTAATCCTGTTTCAAGATTTGGGATTGCAACCAGTACTATTTTATGCTAATTTAGAGTAAGACATGTCGCTTTCACCCCTTCTGAGGTTTTAAGATACTCGTCTGTTAAAATATCTTTATTACTTGTTGATGCATGTTTTTTCCTACGTGTAATTTAGGTGGATTTCACTGTTACACGTTTTGTTGAGATATTAATAATTTGTTTTGTAGTGACAACTCATTTCATTGTTGGAAATTTGGTTACACCTTTCCTTGCTTTTGTTCAACTTGCATGAAATAAAGAAAACAGCCATGTGTACTAAACTACTGATAAACATTTTAATTATCTTCATTCAAAACTTCTTGGTTTGTGGAAATTGTATGCTTATGTTTTTACTGATTCCTTTGACTTGAATATAGTTTGGCACATTGGCACGTATACTTCAGTCAGATCCACCTCCTAAAGCTGTTAAAGTTACCATGTCACGTAGAATTCCCTTGGTTGGTGAGGAGCTGGCTGCTTATGAGGAGGAGCAGAACAGGATAAAAAGGGAAGAAGCTCTCAAAGCTACTCTTGTTAAAGAGGAGGAATCAAAAGCGTCTGTTGGGGCGGAAGTCGTCACAAATGACCCCATGGCCGTTGACACCAATGTCACACATCCTTCCTCCAATGGTATAGTACAATTTGCTGATATGTGTGACCATCTCATCTAAAAGTTTAAGCTATTAGAGAGAGCACACTTTTATTATTTAATTATATTCTCAACACGCCCCCTCACGTGCAGGCTTGATTTTTTTTTTCATGGTCAAGCACGTGGAAATTCTTTTTGATTTGGGTGGCGGTGAGATTCGATCTCAGGACCTCTGCCTGCTCTGATACCATGTTGAAGTGTGTGACCATCTCATCTAAAAGCTTAAGCTATTAGAGAAAGCACACTTTTATTATTTAATTATATTCTCAACAATGTGAATGAAATATCCTTCACACTTATCTTCCCTTTCATGCCTCTCTCTACAAATTGCTTATCCTAGACTTAAGTTCCTCTGTCTGTCTGTGCACTTTTGAATTCCTTCTGTGGGGTCCTTTCTCCTACTTTATGGAACGCCAGCCTTTGCCACTTCACTATTTGTCCACATCCTCTATCTGAAATGCTCTTCTGAACCTCGACTCTCACTACCCACGTGGATAAACAAAATATTTATAGCTGATTACCGCTGGTTGTGTATCACTTTTGAATCTGGCAGCATATTGCTGGTTAAGGTTTACCTGAATTGATCTTGGTTGGGTTCGGTTAAACCTACAAATTAAAAATATTGAAGGGAGATTTATGAAATAGTCCCTCTCTGATGGTACTGCTTATAAGGAAGTACTTGAAAGGTGTGGGAATAATCAGATTAATGGTCTATAATAATCACGCTAAACAAATAACAGGCACACTTATCTATAACTTTTTATTGGAGAGAGAATCTAAATATATTCTTTCTTTCTGAGAAAAGAGAATCAGCTATGAGCTACCACAATATGAACAAGTAGGCACGCAACATATTGACTCTTTAATAGCCATGCACAAACTTCTTTTTTTAACGTGTTGATGTTTAAGCTAATCAGAGGTCTTATCATATTTACAGCTTCTGGTCTGCACAGTGGTGCTTTCAAGGATGTGCTGATTGATGGATTTGTAACAACATCGTCTAGCGTAGCCCCAATGTTCCCTTTCTATGATAACACCTCTGAGTGGGATGACTTTGGTGAAGTTATCAATCCAGATGATTATGTGGTCAAAGATGACAACATGGAGCAGTCATTAATGCATGTGAGTTAAAGTTGGTTATAACTTTTATGTGCCTCCAATTGAGCAGTGGCATAGTTATCTGTTTGTTTCAGTATACCTTTGTATGTTTGGTTGTTCAGTGCAGATAATTTAACTAGTCCATTCTGAGTCAAGAAAAGTGAACTTTGTGTCATTTTGCTAACGATTGTTCAAATGTAATCATGCACTTCGTCAGAGTATCTGATAGATATTAGTGGTGGACTGCCCAATATTTTTTAAAAAGGGGATACATATTAGTGGTGGTTTGACTACTTTCTGATCTAGAATTTCTCACATTCCTGAACTTTTATTTATGTCATAGCTTATGAAGGGTGCTACTATTATTTCCATAAGGCTAAAATTCGAATTTGAGGTTAACAAGTGTAACCTGCTGTCTGAAATAGACAATAAGGGGTCATTTGGTTAGAGGGTTTATAATATAATCTTTGCATAATGTATGCATCGCGGTTGGCTGTACAAGAAAAAGTAGTTCTTGCAAAATTTTATGCAGTGTTTTGTTGGCAGTATGAAATAATTCTCATGTTAAGTTATTGATGAATCTATGTATTATCTTATGTGCGATAGAATATGGAATAGAATACGTGTATTAGTATTATGGGTATTAAAGTATATTGAAGACAAATATGCCCTTAAAGTAAGTGATCCTTGCCTAAAAATCTTTACATGATTAATCATATTTTAACAATCCCTACATTATTAATCACCGCATAACAATCTCTTCATTATTATTCACTGCATAAATGATCCCTCCCTTGCAATTCCCACATATAGCATATGAACCAACCACCCCGAAGTTTCTTATGGGAAGAAAGAGTGATTTGCCTGTCAATCATTATGCTACTTGGGCATGAAGCTTGTAGTAAAGTAATTTACATGTAAAAGATTTTGCTTTCGCCACCAAACGGTTTCTATAAAGCTAACTCTTTTAAAAGTTTACACATCTTCAAGACTATATATGATGGATATTGGACATCCACGGTAAAAAAGGAGCCATGTCCGTATCACATTTTGGGATTTAAAACTTTTCCTGCTATTTAATTCATAACACTGGCTATCTCCAAGTGTATCATTTATGTCATGTGATAAGTGGAGAGTACTAGCAAAAGATATGACACAATGGAAGAGGAAAATCTGTCATATCAATAAGTCGGGAATATATTTGTCATGTTAGTACATTTATTTTAGTTCGTATGCCTTATAGGAGCTTTGCCTTATTTGAGGTTTTATGCCAATAGAAAATATAGAAAACTTCTAGTACATTTTATTTTTATTTTGTATAATGTCGGCCTGAGATAAATTTAAATGGAGAAATATGGTCAGGAGGGTTCACATAGCCGGCTCAACTTGTTTGGGACTGAGGTGTAGTTGTTGTAGACAAGTAGAGAGTACTAGGAAGATCTAGATCTATAATCGGCTTTTCCTGTTTGGAGAAGAATCAGCAGAATAGCTAATAGCATAAAAACAAGTAATTGCTTTATGTCTTGTAAAGAAGAATGAAGGTCTCTTCCTTAAGTTAGAAGAGGGGGGAGAAGATGCATGGCGCGGGATGCTGCTCCACTAACACTTATGTGTACTTTATGGAGAGAGAAATAGGAGAGTTTTTGATGTAATAGAGAAGAATTTTGTGCACTTGAGGAATAACCTCTTATCCCTTATTGCCTTTTGGTGCACCCATGAGGTACCTATAGGTATAGAAGATTGGATGTTGTTTATAGAAAGCCATATCTTTTTTGTGAAGTTTTCTACCTTTTGGTATACTCCTTATATAATGGTATTTGTTATCCCCAATGTTCACGAAATTTTGTTACTTCATAAAAAAAAGTTAATTGAAACTTACTAGCATGGGCTGACACCTCAAGAATTCATGGACATGTTCCTTATTAGATTGGTAAATTTTCATCTCTGCCACATCGTGAGTACCTTGTTGTTACGTTTTTCCTCCATCCAACTAGATAAAGTTTTATGGCGAATTATTTTGTTAGTTCCTTGACTTTGATGTCTTTCTAATCTTCTGCTAGGTTGATGGAGATTTAAATGGAAAACTTGATGAAGGATCAGCTAACCTAATCCTTGATACAACACCCTCTAAAGTTGAATCTTCTGAGTTAACAGTAAGTTTCAGTTTGCTTTTTGATTTATTTTTGATCCTCATCAGACTCTAGCTAAAGGCTTGAAGGTGAATTTACTTGAAAGCCGCTCTAACGTATCAGAGAGTAGAATCTTAATTACAATGCAGTGACTAAAGTATCTTCAAAATAAACATCTGACATTAGAATATATTCATCTAATCGAATTTTCTATTTCAAAAAAAATAGATTCATCTAATTTTGGTATCATGCTAGCGCAGGCCTGTTATTTGCTTTTTTAATTTTCTTCTTATCAAAGTCAAAACCACTTTCCATCTGAGTGTAGAATTCTAAGTTGCAATGCAGGGACTAGATAGTCCCTTCAAATTGAACAAATGACAATAGAATAGAGCAACCAAATTCTGTGCCATGCTAGAATACACCCGTTATTTTCTTATCAAAGTTTAATGCAGTTGATCCTCTGCTATTGCGCTTTTCAGAAATTGCTTCAGGCCTGTGATGGTTTTGAAATGAGAAGCAAAAGATTATGTTATTTCTGGAATATCTTGTTGAGCATTAAGTTACTCCCTGTCCCAAATTTTTGGGCTTTAGCACTGTTTGGAGAATCAGACGGTTTTTTCTTTGACTAAGATTTTTTAATTGTTTTAAAAATTCTCTCATTATGAAAATTGTGATTTACAGTATTTGGGTATAATTTTATTTCAATGACTTTGAGAAATTGATATCGTAATTCACTCTGTAGCTTAGACAGATTGACACTCATACTTCAAACCCTCACATTCTTTTGGACGGAATTGGATGGAGGGGGGTATATGATTAGTCCTAGCTGGAAGTCATCTTGACTTTCAATCGATGCATCTTCAAACTCTCTGAATCTGAATTCACTCTTTACTTGCAAAATTGGCTCTTAAAAATGTTGCTTCAGTTGTGGAAATGTTAAATGTCACTTAGATATTGACATGTGTTCCAGATATTCTGAAGCTCTAGTTTTGATGATCCATCCTTTGTGGTGTCACAAAGATACAGTTACATCCACTATTCATTAACTTTAAAAAGAGGTCCTTTTTAGACAATCTGCCTTACCAGTCACCACCTATCTCAAAAGAATTGGAGCAGTTCGTGATTTTTTTGTCAAGTTTACCCTCAGCATTAGACCAATATCAAATTGATTATAGTACCCATGCTATAGCTTCAATTTGGATGGTGTGCTGCTATCTTTTCGTTCTTCTTATATTTATTTTTTTCTGATTGCACTTGCTCATCAGCAAACATTCATGATTTTAATTACTGAATATTTTGATTAGCATCCTTATAATATGTTTTCCTTTCAATTTCCTTGCTCCCTTTTTTCCTTTCACAGGTCCAAGTCAAGTGTTCCTTGTTATACATGGACTTCGAAGGTCGTTCTGATGGTCGTTCAATCAAATCAATTCTTGCTCATGTTGCGCCCTTAAAGCTTGTATGAAGTTCTTTCCTTAACTGATATTACTAAATATGTGGACTTAATATAAACGGGAATCATGTTTTCATTCATGCACTTTTACCATCTTTTCATAAGTAGCTATAATCAGTAATAACGCAATCGTTCTTGTGTGTTTTACAAGGTGTTGACAGTTCCATCTCTTGTATGACATGGCTCTCATTTTTCTGTGGTATTTAATATTTAGTTGATAAATTTGCATCTATGACATATATTCAGACGCTTTCAGGCTTTTCTTAATCAACTAGTAGTCAAAGGAAAAAATATATTCCTCATGCATGCTCTGAATATATTTTTGGCATAGTTGGATAATAGGCTTTCTTCTAACCTGAAGAAAGAATTTCCGGTAAAGTGATCTGATCTTTTTTCGATAATGCCAACAGTTAATCTATATATCCACAGGTATACTACATCAAAATATGTAGTCCCCTTTCACAAGTATTACTACAACTTACAACTTGAATACCTATCTATTGTTTTCCTATAAATAATCTACAACATCACAGATATCTTCTGTTTGATCTAATAGTTTCTGTTTTCACCAAAAATAAAATAGAGCTAAGCAATTCATTTTGAACTTCTGCAAGTTGCTCTGCTTGTCCTCAAAACATCTACTGTTTCTTTCTTTCCGTACTGTCCACCAAATACATGCAGGGAAAATCTTTCATCTCTCTTCTTTTTTTGCTGCCTTGACATCTTTGTTCCAGCAGCTTAACACTCCTTTTATGTTCCCTAGCTTCACCCACCTCTGAACATCTTCCACAACTGGTCTGTCCACATACAATGTAAAAACAGATGGTTGATTGTCTCAGCTTGTTCCCCACATAGGAAAAATGTAGAGCATAGTTGAAAGTCTCTCTTATTCAAGTTCTCATGTGTCAATACTGCTTCCTTAACCAGAAGACTAGTAAAACAGTTCACTTTATAAGGAAATTTTGATTTTCCGGATCATCTTCCATGGCCAATCTTCCTCCTGAAATATTTTGGTGATTCATTGGTTTTTCTTAAAAAATAAGAGGATATTGCATCTTTATACCTGTGGGACCGGAGAATGCCTTGTTTTTAGTAAAACTGGGGACTCTATTCTTCTGATCTAACACTTCCATAAGGTTGAGGACAGCTAGTTCTCTGTGGTATAGCTTCATCCTTATAAGTTAAATTTTTATTTCTTAGCCAAAAGACTTGTGGAACACTAACATACATTGGCAGAGAGTTTTGTTGGACATTATTAAACTACTTAAGAAGAAAATTATGTTTGTGTCCTCCAACCCCCACTTTGCCACCTTTAGAGGAAAAAGAAAAGCATTTCTATCCAACCTTTCCCAGTGAGTCAACTGACCTTGCTGGCCTTTGTTCTCTATCTGCTGAGGGAAGTGGAAAGCAAAAAAGAAAGAAGACCTATAGCTCACATATATTAAGTGTTCATTGCTATTGACCAAGCTATTATCGTAGATGCAAAGGATATTTTTTTCACCTCAGTGCCACTCGTAGCTACTTTTTTACTTAAAGAAGCAAAGGATATCTTTTTCACCAATGTTGCATTGCAAACAATTTGAGTCGAAGTTTTTGAAAGTCTCACATAATTGACTTAAATTTCCTGCAAAGACTTTGATTTTAGTTTTTTTATTTTCACTTTAAAGCTGAAATGATGACTGATTATCCTTAGTCTGAAACTTACTGGAAATGAGGGTTACAGTTGTGGAAGCAATGGTAATAGCGTCTGCGAGAGCTAATTGAATCCATTCCGTCCTCCATTTGAAAAAAAAGTGATGCATCGAATTATGATAGAGGGACCCAAGGGTGTGGCCTAGTGGTCAATGAAGTGGTTGAGAACCTTGAGGTCTCAGGGTCAAAACTCAACGAAGACAAAAAACATTAGGTGAATCTTCCCATTTGTCCTAGCCTTGGTGGACGGAGTTATTTGGTACTTGTTGCTGGTGGGAGGTGGTTAGTATCCCGTGAAATTAGTTGAGGTACGCGAAGTCTGGCCCGGGCACCACGGTCATCAAAAAAATAAAATGATAGAGGGTCTAATATTAGCTGATTACTATGTTGTTCAGTGTTCACAATGCTCAATAGAGTAATGACTTGTATCCTTTAATATCAAGGATCAGTTAGTTCATGCTGACTAAAACTTCTCCTGGTTCACTATTTTCCTAATTGAAGTTGGTATTTTTTTATTAGTAGTTTAAATACCAGATAAATGGTCATTTTTGGATACTAATGTTTATATCTTTCTGCTTTTGACACCTATATAATATTCATTAACTGAACTTTCTGCCTGTTTTCCTATAAATTAGTCTATCCATGTCCTACTTTTCTTCTTCAACAGTGAAACAATTAGTTCTTTCAATTTCAACTAGTTGACTTGTTTTAATAGCTATTATGTTTTATAGGTATTGGTGCATGGATCAGCTGAAGCCACTGAACATTTGAAGCAACATTGTCTGAAACATGTTTGTCCGCAGGTATATGCTCCCCAGTTGGAAGAAACAATTGATGTGACTTCAGATTTGTGTGCTTATAAGGTTAGTCTACTTTCTTTATATGTGCCTTTTGTGGTTTATACCTTTGTAAACAAAATTACCAGTATAACATCCTTGGTCTATGTTTGCTTCCATGATAGGTCCAACTTTCTGAGAAGTTAATGAGCCAAGTGCTTTTTAAGAAGGTAAGCTGGATATATTATGGTTACGACGTGAATAAATGATTCCTTTACGAAATTTCTGCCACTTTACGTGAACTAAGAACTATCTTGATGCATTTATAGAAGCAGCTGGAGTTAGTAATTTATGCACATCCAATTAAAACAAAAAGTTACCTAAGCACACTTGTGTCAATCACCTTTCATGTGTTGTATTAATGGATTGATGAAGTTTTTATCAAGGTACTCTTTCTTAAAAGTTGTGACACTTGCAGTTCAGTAGCTATCTTTTTGTTCTCGAATGCTGGGGCTTTGTACACTCCATACACTAAAATGGGTATAG
Organism: Solanum gracilifrons; assembly: GCA_029582605.1. Lineage (NCBI taxonomy): Eukaryota > Viridiplantae > Streptophyta > Magnoliopsida > Solanales > Solanaceae > Solanum > Solanum gracilifrons. The sequence continues at coordinate 6,381 of JAJOOH010037351.1, read as the reverse complement.
ATATTTGAAGTGTTTGTACTAAAGTCTTTGGTGTGTAAGACTTTATGCTCCATTTGATCAGGAAGCTGCTTACAAAGAGTAATCTAGATCATTATTGTGTCTCTGTTTTCCTTTTGTCCCCGCTTAATTGTGTTTACATTTGCAATTGTAGCTTGGAGACTATGAAATAGCATGGGTTGATGCTGAAGTGGGGAAGACAGAAAACGACATGTTCTCTTTACTTCCTCTTTCCGGACCTGCTCCACCCCATAAAACGGTTCTCGTCGGAGATTTAAAAATGTCTGATTTCAAGCAGTTTCTTGCCAGCAAGGGCGTTCAGGTCTTTTTCATTTTTCTTCTCTTCTCTTTTATGTTAAATTTTCTACTACTAATCATGATTTGGCTTTAGGTTATCAAAATGTTAAGACCAACTAATTTCATTTTCAGGTAGAATTTGGTGGCGGGGCTTTACGTTGCGGGGAGTATGTGACCATTCGCAAAGTCGGAGATGCTAGTCAAAAGGTTGTCACTTTTGATAATACCTCAAGTGTTCTTCATTTACTAGCAAAATGAAGCCTTTTTCTTGACATACTTTATTGAAACTTCTGTTTGAACTTGTTTTGTAGGTTGGAGGTGCAGCTATTCAGCAGATTGTGCTTGAAGGTCCATTATCGGAGGAGTACTATAAAATTCGAGAGTACCTATATTCACATTTTTACTCCCTCTAAATCTGAAGAAGAGGGTAACTTTTTGTACTTGTAACCATAATGCAGTTTTCCTTTGGCCCCTCTTTTGTTGCTCTTGAGTCTTGACTGTGGCTGTTTTTCTAGTTATTTGTAACTTATCGTCTCTTTGGTTTCGAAAAGGTCACAATTGTTAGAATTTCCTGCAGGCAATGTAGGCTGCTGTATTTACGAAAATTTAGAATTACTCTTTTGCAAATAAAGAATCACTAATCTGGAGTCTCGGCGTATTTTAGAATTGAAAAACAGAGCTGAATTTAGAAATTTTTACCATAAAAAACTTGCATCTCTAGTTGAAATGTTTTGTTGAAAACTTTGTCGTTTCTTTTAATTTTTTGAGTCTAGGAACAAGTATACTGCAGAGGTTTTGGTTTAACAATTCCCATGCAACAGGTTTTTTATTTAACAAATCTAAAGAATGTTGACAAAATTAATGCAACTATATTATTATGTCTACTTCACTTATGATCCAACTATTCGTTTGCTGAACCAAACATTAAGTAAGATGGGCCAGTGCATAAATGATTTAGCCATTTGGATTAACAATCAAAGGATTATCAAAATACTAATTTTAGATGGAGTTTCAGTTGTATAGACTTGAATTCTTTTGTACTATCTAGATTATTTGTAACAATATATAAAAAGGAGACGTGATGGTGTAAAAATGACATGATTATAACTCAAAAGTGTTTGAGATACTGTAGATCCAAATCAATTAACATCACTCCATTCCAAAGGAAATAATAATTTTTGTTGCCTACCTTTGGCATGGTCGTCATGTCTCTCTCACACCGTTCCTTTAAATTTTGTTTTTTACATTATATACATTGGTTTTGGTTCTTTGTCCTTCCTTTTAGTTGCTTGATATGCTCTACTAAAAAAATAAAAAAAACTTGATCAAAATTGTTATCTTGAGACTCTTATCTCATGAAACTTCCTTAAATCTAATTAATTATCCATCCACTAATTTAATTGATTTCATCTTGATCTTGTGAAATGACAAGTATTTTCTTGTCCCATATTAGTTGTCACGTTTTTCTTTTACACATCCTTTAATACATTGTCAAGTATTTTGAGAATAACATCTTTAATACATTGACAAGGCAAAATGAAAAAAAAATCATTAATTCTTTTTAGATTTTGTGAATTGACAAGTATTTTGAGAATAACATTTTTAATAATATTGACGTTAAAAGTATTTTTATTAATCTCGACAATGGATACGGAACAAAGTATATTTTCAGGATTGCAGATATGCTACGCCTCGTATTTCAACAAATGAAAGCGTATATCCGGTAACTGGTAATTCAGTTAGTCTCCGCTAGCAGCTTTTATATATAGCTGTAGCACTAAGAATAGGGAAAAAAAGAAAATACAAAAACTTTTGTATATAATAAAGATAAGATAAAACAAAGGGATGGTGAAAAGTACTCTCTTTCTCCATAAACCCTAGATTTTCTCACTTCCAAAGTTCTTAACACAATTTCTGTAATTTTATCTTATTCCGTTTTTTCATATATGCAGAGGCAAATTAGGGAAGAAAATCATTTGAAGCATTACTGATAAACTTCAATTATTACTATTATAAACCCTAATTATCAATTGGGGGATTTTGTTGAAATTTCAAAAAAAAAAAATGAGTTCTTTGACTACAACATGGTGTCCAAACTCTTTTCAGCTTCGGTTAGCATTCAGAAGCAAAAAGCCGTCGGCAGTTTTTGCAGGAATGCGTGTCGGCAAGCTGGATTATCGTGGGGTTCGTTTGGTTTCAATTACTATGAATAGTGTGTCAAATGGTGGAGTGGAAAAAACAAGTGCAGGAGGTGTAAATTCGACTGCTTCAGCAGATGGCTTCTCTGGATGGTCTGGAGCTGATGGTGCTGAGAAACCTAGTGACTCACAGGGGAAGAAGTCCATCGCTGGTGAGTGCGTTATAATAGACGATATTATTTAGTTTAAATTGAGGCTTAGTCAGTTGGTAATGGTGTATGCCAGTTGAAAATGTAGAAATAATTTTGGGGAATATCTGATTTGTTGTTAAGATAAAATATTGAGTATTGGAATAAAGGGGTTCAAATTTGCAAAATGGATATTGAAAATCTGTATATGATACAGCTCGTATATCTGAAAGCATTCTGCATTGTTCATGACATATAGTGATTTTTTCAAATGGAATCTGTTTAATTTTCTGGCTCTGCATTGAAGATTGAGAAGTAGGTGCAAATGACAGCAGAATGCATAGTAATTTTTTTAAAACAGCAGGTCTGTCTTTGGTTCTTTTGCGGACTGATAACACTTTTGAAGTAGCTTATTTTCAGGGATGGTGGGAGCAGGAGCAGCTGGTATTATCCTTGTGTCTGGCCTTGCCTTTGCTGCATTGTCAATAAGCAGACGGAGTTCAACAAGTGAGTTCAGTATTTTCTGCTAATTATGACGACCAAGTGATTTCTGTCAAAAGTCAGTGGTGGAATGTTTCTTCAAGTAATGATGACTGGAAAACCTGATTACATTTGTAAAATATCATGTGTATGATAAGTAGACAATGCGAACAATTTGGGATGACCTAAGTTTGGCATGTATGCATTAAGAGGTTTCTTGCACAAAGTATAGGGGACTTGTCAATTATGGAACCCACTCAAGTCCCTTTTCGCTTTTGAAAGATTGATATCATTAGTCTGTGATGTTTGGGGAGGGTGGTTACACTGAAGCATAATATTTGGGATATTACCCAATAATCAATAGAGTAAACTAATATGTTGAATAATATGTATATGATTTATAATATGTGTTTGGATGCGTAATTATGCTGCTCGTGACTTTAGAAAATGCACATCCTGTTCAGAAGTAGTATTTTCCTTTGAGAGCTTCTTGCTAGTTAGGTTCATAATTTGCAAGTTCATGTACACAGGAATTAAACAGCAGATGGAGCCCTTAACAGCACAGGAAGAAATGTCAATCGATTCTGACAATCAGAATGACATAGTTCAAGAGGAGAAAGTTTTAGGTGATAATGAATTCAAAGATAATAGCGGTGAAGAGGTCCAGGCAGGTAGAATTAGTGAGGATACTGATGATGGCAATCCATCCAGTGTTGGTATCTTTGTTGATGAGAGTCATGAGACCCATATTCAGCATGATTTGGATGACAGGAAAGCTAGTGATGATGCAGTAATTGCTAGTGAAGCCATATCTGAATCCCCTGAAGCAACCTTTGTCACGTCAAGCTATGAAAGTGAGGAAGATAGTCTTGGTGGTGGAAAACCAGAACCAACAACTGAACCAGAACAGAAGAACTATAATGATGATGAAGTTGCTGCTGCATCAGTTATAAGTCCAAATTCAACATATGAAATTGATAACCAGGTGGGAGTATCTAGTTTGGGAGGACCAGGACACTCCGAAATTTCATTGGACTCCCCTCCTATTGAGCCTTCTAACCTCAACACTGCTGTTAATCCGCAATCAGAAGCACTTTTAGAACCCATGATTACACATGAAGTGTATGTAGAGACTCAAAGCTCATTTTCCACCACCAATGTTGACCCGAGCGTAATGCTGGAGATTCCAAGTGATCGAGATAAGTCATCTTTTGAAGTGAATAAGTCAAACAGAGACGAAGTGCCTGGTACAGCTTCGGTTTCAACAACAGCTTATGACCATCTTGGAAATGATTTTAAGGATATGAATGCAAGCAGATCATCTTTTAACTCAACAGATCCTGGTGATGTCTTTACTTCTGCTGGTATTCCTGCTCCATCTACTATTTCTCCAGCTCTGCAGGCACCTCCAGGAAGGGTTTTGGTTCCTGCTTCATTTGATCAAGTCCAAGGTCAGGCGCTCTCAGCATTACAAGCTTTGAAGGTATTAGATAATTACCTCATCGAGTTCAATCCTATTGCTCAAGTTACTTCATGTTGATATTTTTCACTTGGATAACTCTGGTATATAAGCTCTTCCCTTTCTTCATGGTAAGTTTTTCTCTGAGAGAAACTGATGAGAGAGGTTAGCAAAAGTATTATGTAAAACCAGAAAAAAATAAACTGATAAGGAAATATCCTTCTTGAGTTATTCCTATTATAAATGATCATCAGAAGAGTCTCTTCCCTTTGACGACAGAGTGGTTATTGTTGTTTCTGTCAACCATCTTTACCATCATGTTAGTCTTTGTCCATAGTCCCTCTTTATCTTTCTCTTAGATCAGGTCTGAGGAGGGCTTATCCCTGCTGTGATTGAAGCCTTTAAGTTGACTGCCTGAAATATCTTAAACGAGACTGCAGAAACCAAAACTTATATAATCAGAGGACTGGTCAATTGTGTGGGCTCGTAATTAGAACTGTAAGTTGAGAAGCACCGTAAGTAGCAAACTAGATCAAGTACGCTAGTGCCTTGCACCTTTGTTGGATATCTAGGCATCTCCAAGTGCTAGATTGCAATAATATGGCATGGGAAAAAACCACCTTAGTTCTTTTCCCGAACTGCTTTGTTATGTTCTCCTTGAGCGTAGCATCTATATGAAATAGCCTCTCTACCTCCCGAGGTAGGGGTAAGGTGCAGTACACGCTACCCTCCTCAAACCCTACTTGTGAGATTACACTGGGTATGTTGTTGTTAGGATAACAAGAGAACTAAGGTGGTTTATCCCCATCTGCTATGTCTTGGTAGGCAAAGTTACTAAAACTTAGGCTGGTAGGAAGTACCAAGTACATGGTGGAATAATCGAGTTGTGCCCAAGTCGGCCTGAACTCCATCGTTAACAAAAAAAAGAGGTGACGTTACAGACTATGAATTTGACTTCTACCTTCCCCGGCCTTCCAGCCACCAAAAAGAGTATTCATGTACTTCCTCTTGATATCTTTTAAGATGAAAAGTCAAACGTGTGTTGGTAAGAATATTTGGTCGGTCCTCCTTTAGTTGAAGAAACCTATATATGGTACATAAGGTCAAGGGGAGAAGTGTTTGATCCTGTGTTATTTGCAGTTGTTCCAATATGTGTTTTGCATCTGTTTTTGAATCTTTAAGTTGTAGGTTATAGAGTCTGATGTTCAACCTGGAGATCTTTGCACTCGGCGTGAATATGCTCGTTGGTTGGTCTCTGCTAGTAGCGCTCTATCAAGGTATACCTGTCTCGTATATTCCCCAGCATAACTAGCAGTCTTTTGTTACATTTGAAACATTGAAAATTTAAGTGACATACCTACTGAGGAAGTAAGGGTGCTTTTGATTACCACAGAACCACTGTCTCAAAGGTCTACCCTGCAATGTATATTGAGAATGTCACTGATCTTGCCTTCGATGATATTACTCCTGAGGATCCAGACTTCCCGTCTATACAAGGTAGAACTTCAAATCATCAATTTTTTTGTTAAGTTCTGCTTGACATTGGGGCTACAGTCTTCTGAATGTGAACCTCTTTAGGTTTAGCCGAAGCAGGGTTACTTTCCAGCAAACTCTCAAGACGTGACATGCAGTCATCTTTGGATGATGCCCAAAGTCCTGTCTTCTTCTGTCCTGAAAGGTATAATACTGCTCACAAATGCATTGTTTTTTTGTTTTTGTTTTTTTTGATAACCGAGAAATCCGTCTGTGACCCGCCCTTTGGACCAATCACAGCCTTCTAAACTCGGTGGATAATGGGCCCGCCCCTCTACCCTTCTCCACT
>JAJOOH010037350.1:0-14743 GCA_029582605.1 Solanum gracilifrons | reverse complement strand
TTGGCCAAAAAAATTCTGCCCACAATCATAGATGACCTCCAATAATTTTAATATTTTGTTTGTTTTTTTTTTTTTTTTTTTTTTTTTTTTTAGAAGAATTTTTGGCTATTAGGCCATTTTATTTAGCATAATAAAGAAAAAAAACAATATAGTTCGACCCAAATACAAACTTTAAATCTGACTAACTCTGTATTAACTCTTTACTAAATGTGTTAACATCTCTGTGCATGATGTTGTAATATCCTTTTGGTGCGACACCTTAACGACGGAATTTGCGCTTTTTCCATGTTTATAATCTTTCTCCCCAAACTCGGCAACTGTTGGAATAAGTTGAACGTCTTCTTTTCAGTAGAGTTAATTGCCAGATTAGCTAAGTAATCTGCCAATTTGTTGCCTTCTCTGTATACGTGTTGTGTCTTTACCTCAATCTTTGTCATTTCCTGTTTTAGCTCATCAAACTCCTCTGCTATTACCCACGGCACTTTCCAAGCTTCATTAATAATTTTGACCATTAATAATGAATCTGATTCCAGGATTATTTTCCTCATTTTCTTGTTGACGCAGTATCGAATTGCCTCTAGAATAGCTCTCATTTCTGCTTCTACATTGGTAGTGATACCAATGTTCTCTGCCGCAACATGTATTAAGTCGCCATTGCTATTCCTAAGACAGTAACCGTATGCACTGATACCTGGATTTTCTTTACTTGCCCCATCCGTGTTGCATTTGATCACGTCTTCATGAGGTGCGTCCCATCGAACCATACAGTGGTACAGTCTTGATTTGTTAGCACCTAACCTCCTAATCATCTCCTCCCAGTTCTGCCCTCTCATTTCAATCCATGGAAACTTTTTTTTAAGTATGAACTGTACATTTTGGAGTACTTGAGAAATCATGCTTTGTAAAGATATATCACCTCCATGCTTCCTCGAATTCCTTCTCTTCCATAGTGTCCATGTAATCAATGCCGGTATCACCTTATATATTTCCATCACTTTGCTTGGTGCCTGGATATACCACCATACCTTCATCAAATGATGTAAGCTTTTTCCTTCGACTACTATCCCTGCAAAATTAGCAAAATGCTTCCATAACTTAGTAGCTTTGGAGGCTATTAGAAATAAATGCTCCATGGTCTCTTGTTTATATTTATCGCAACACCAGCATCTTGAGGCCACATTAATCCTCATGATTTGCAAATTATCATCTGTAGGGACTCTTCTTTTCCATACCCTCCATAAAAAGAAGTTGATTCTAAAAGGAATCCCCTTATTCCATATGAACTTGAAAATCTCCCTTTCATCTCTTCTGTGTCGTAACAAGTCCCAAGCTGATTTTACCGTAAAGCTTCCAGTCGTACTTGCCATCCACCATGCCTTATCCGTACCTGTTTCTATCAGTACAGGGCTGATATTATCTGTTATATATTGTACCATCTCTTCCGAAACATATTGATTCAACTTCCCCTTATTCCATCTCCTTTCTTGAATGTATTGCTTCACCTCAATCTCCTCTTCCCCATGGTTCTGCTCCTCTAGATAGTACAAAGCTCCTTGCTTTGTCCAGTTGTCAAACCAAAAGCTTGCTTCTCCTGCCTTGACCTGCCACCATATATTATGCTCCACCTCCTCTCTGATTTGAATCATCTTCCTCCACACATAAGAAATTCCTGTCCCTTGAGCAATAACTGGATGTTGCTTCTTACAATATTTATTCCACATGTAATGACTCCATAGTGAATCCGATGAAGTTCTAAAATTCCACCATAATTTCTCAAAAAGTGAGTCCGCAACTGTGTGTAGTGATCTCAAACCAATTCCCCCTTCTGCCTTAGGCAAACATATGTCATCCCAAGCCATCCAATGCTTCCCTTTTAAACTACCAACCTTTCCCCAAAAAAATTTGGCCATAATTTTCTGAATCTGGTTGATCACCCCTTTTGGTGGATTCATAGCTGACATTAAGTATATAGGCATTGATTGTAAAACATTACAAACCAATACATGTTTACCTCCATACGTAAGTAACCTGCTATGCCAAGTCATCACCCTTCTAGTTACCTTTTTCACTAGCTCTTCAAAGTGACAAATCTTCTTTCTCCCATAGAATATTGGGAAACCTAGATAAGTAAATGGGAAGGACCCTACTCTGATTCTCGTAGTTCTTCTTATTTTATTTCTTGCCGTAATAGATACCTTCCATGAAAATACATATAGCTTTTCGTCAAATTTATGAGTTGGCTCGAAATCTTCTCATATTTATTTAACACTGCCATTATCTTCTTGACTGATCCTTTGTGTCATGGACAAAATAATATAGTATCATCTGCATACGATAAGTGATTGATTTTCTCACTCCATTTTGGCATTCCATATCCAATGAATTTATCATCTCCATTCAACTTATTCAAACTTCTCGTTAACACTTCAGCTGCAATTATGAATAAAGTTGGTGATAAAGGATCTCCTTTCTTTAAACCTCTTGACGATGGAAAGAAACCATATGAGTTTCCATTGACTAGTATAGAATACCAATTATTCGTCATCAACCTCCAAACCATATCAATTCCGCTATGCTTCTTTCTTTCATAAATCCAGTCTGATTTTTCGATATGATTTTTGTAAGTACCTCGGCCAGCCTACCATGAATTACCTTCAAAATTACTCTATTTATGTACGTACTCAAATTGATTGGCCTTAAATCTGTAAAGCTCCTGACTTGTTCCTTCTTTGGAAGAAGGACCAGGTTCGTGTGTGTTACAAATCTTGTTAATTCCATGCCACAGAAAAAAGCTACCACCATTTTCACAAAATCCTCCTTGATAATCTCCCAGCAGCTTTGAAATTTTTTTCCTGAGAACCCATCTGGACCACATGCACTGTCACTGTTTAAAGAGAAAACTGCCTCTTTTACCTCTTCCTCCATGGGAGTTCGATCCATTCTTTGTTGTTATTCCACTGTGATTAGTTTAGGTATGCAGTCAATCATTGCATAATCTACATTGAAGTTGCTCTCCTTGAACTGCTGCTCAAAAAGCCTTTACTGCTGCTTCTCCAATGTCTTCCTTATCTTTAAGTAAGACACCTTGTTCATCAAGTATCTCATTCAGTTGAAGCCTTCGTCTTCTCCCTTTCACATAAGAATGGAAAAACTTTATGTTCCTATCCCCATCTATAAACCATTTCATACCTGACTTTTGCTTCCAGAATTCTTCCTCTACTTGATAAAACTTTCGGAGATCCTCCTCTGCCTTCATCAGCTCTGCCCTATTACGATCTGTGCAATGGATCTCAAATTGTATTTCCTTCACCTTTACTATATCTTCCATGGTTGCAACTCTATGAAAAATGTTCCCATACGTTTCTTTACTCCACTTAGTTAGTACTTTCTTTATGATTTTCATTTTTTGCTGGACTATGTGAAAAGGACTTCCTTGTATCTCGATTTTCCAGTTCTCCTTCACCACTTCATGAAATTTCTCATGATCTGTCCAAAAATTCAAAAAACGAAAAAGTTTATTGTACCTTTCTTGATTAGCATGGCACTGCACCTGGATAAGACAATGATATGATCCCTCCCTAGTAAGATGTTGTATTTCTAAAGTAGGGAATTCCTGCATAAACTCCATGTTACCTAATATCCTATCCAACGTTTTTAAAATCAAAATCTCTAACATATTTATTAAAAATAATTATAATTTAAAATAATTATTAAAAATATCAATATGATAATTATATAACAAATAAAGTGTATTCCAATATAATTCATTTCACTTTCTTTTATTTCTCAATTGAGGCCCACTTTTGACTAAGTTTGACTCCATTACCCACAATTTTTTCTCACATTTTTTACTCAAATTTTCTCACTACAAATTCACCTCCACCTTTCCGTTTTTAACCGGGTTTCCTATTATCTCTCTTTGACATTCATCTTTCTTTTTCTTCAGAAATCTTATTAATCACTCAAAAGATTTACATTCATTGAAATTCAAACTCTTCGAAGGAACCACCTATTGTTGCCAATATGAGAGACCAGCAAAATGGTGAAGAGTCTTACAAAGTCAATGACACCATGTGGGTGGTGAAACAAGAAAGGTCTGTTGAAACAAAGAGGGATATGAATTATCATGCAAAGCCAATGGCACCATGTTGCGTGACTGCTAAGTTAGCCCTAAACATTGCTATAAATATTGTCAGCAACCCATTTTATATGCCAACAATTTTGTATTTCTTTTTTATTTTGTATTCATTCTAACTATACTGCAAACAAGTTTTGTATTTTTTGTGCTCATTTGGTATTTCAATTTCACTTTGTAAGTCAACAATTTTTGTATTTCTTTTTAATTTTTTATTTATTCTAAAGGTATGCCAACAAGTTTTATATTTTTTGTTGATCAGTATAGAGAAATAGCAAACTGCATGTATGAGTTAGTTAGTTAGTCCCAAGAATCAGTTAGTAAGTTTGTTAGAGTCATAAGTGTGTATATACATATATCTCAGTAGCTGATGTAAGTCTCATTCACGTGAATACAATGTAAAGGCAACTCTATGTGAACTCAATAAGATCGCTTATTTTCTTCTCTTCTTCTCAACTCTTTCTCCAATCACTTAAGCTCTTAAGCTCCATCAATGGATTTATCATGGTATCAGAGCAGGGCCTGTGTCACCCGATGTTTGGCCCCTAAAATCAAAATTTCCCACGCACCAGATGCTAAGCACTGGCCGTGAGGTGAGGTGCTAAAGAATGACAAAAGTCCCACATTGGTGGTTAATGAGATGGGTGGACTCCTTATAAGGCTTGGACAATCCTCCTCCATTTGAGATAGCTTTCGGGGTGTGAGTTAGGCCTAAGACCTAATTTAACATGGTATCAGAGTTACTGATCGTAGGGTAGTTTTGCTAGTATTACTTGACCACTGGATACTCAGAGTTCATCACTAATCCAGTGAGACTCGAAAGGAAGTATCAAAGGTTTAATTCAGTTGAAATTCAGCTGCAATTCATATTTCTGCAAATGGCGATTGACAGTGCGAGTGAAGGTGCAAATGATAGTGCTACTCTTGTAACTACATTTCCAATCATAGATCACAACCATCCTCTGTTCCTACAGCATACCGATACTCCAGGTAGCTCCTTAATTTCTCTGCAATTAATTGGTTCTGAGAATTATGCACTATGGAGTAGATCCTTTAGAATTGGGCTTATAGGTCGTAGCAAATTGGGATTTGTTGATGGTAGATTCCCTAAGTCTATGTTTGAACCAGTGTTACATGATCAATGGGAAAAATGTAATGCTGTAGTTTTATCTTGGATTATGAATGTTGTAAGACCTGGATTACTAAGTTCAGTTGTGTATGCTTCTGATGCAAGAAAAGTTTGGCTAGATCTAAGGGAAAGATTTGATACTATGAATGGCTCTAGGATCTTTCACATTCACAGAGAAATTCATACTCTCACACAAGGAACAATGACCATTGCTGACTACTTCTCCAAATTGAGAGATCTCTGGGATGAGTATGATGCTATTATGCTTTGTCCATCATGTCCTTGTGTAGAATCAAGGAAATTTAGTGAACATTGTGACTATCATAGGTTACTACAGTTCCTGATGGGCCTTAATGAGTCTTATTCCCCACCTAGGAGTCAAATTCTCATGATGAGTCCTATTCCTACATTGAACAAAGCTTATGCTCTTCTTATGGATCAAGAGTCTCAAAGGAATCTAGTGCACTCCACCTTACCTAGTTCAGGAACTGGTCTGATTGAAGGTGCAACAATGTACAGTCACAGAAACTCTACCTATAATACAAGATCAAATAGTAGTTATGGTCCTAGTAGAGCCTATAGTGGTGGTGGTGGTGCAAGCTCATCTGGCAGTTACAAGTCTAGGAAGAATTTATTACAATGTTCTCACTGTGGATGCAAAGGTCACTCAAAAGAGCAATGCTATAAAATTGTTGGCTATCCAGCAGACTTCAAAGTCAAAGAAAAAAGGCCCAATTTCAAGTGCTTCTGCAAATCAGGTTGAGACTTCTTCACAAAGCAATCACAGGACTAGTCCAAGTCCTACTCCATTGCAGCAATCTGCAGCTTTCTTCACTCAGGAACAATACCAACAGATCCTTCAACTACTTTCAAAACCTGATGGTGACAGATCAGTGAAGTCCCCTGCAAAAGTTGCTTTTGTAGATGCAGGTAACTCTCCTTGTGCATTTTTGTGTTCCTATGATCCTGGTGAATGGATTATAGATACAGTAGCTACTCATCACATCACCTTCTCTCTAGCTTCACTTGTTACTAACAATACAGCTCCAGGTGATTCAACTAGTCAAGTTCACCTACCTAATGGTAACACAGTTGCAGTATCTCATATTGGTAGCACTAGTATCTTGGCTAACCAAAACATATCCAATGTGTTGTATTTACCTGACTTCCAAGTTAACTTAGTATCAGTCTCCAAGCTTACTAAGGAACTCAAGTGCATGGTGGCATTCTTTCCTGACTTTTGTGTTTTTCAGGATCTCTCCACTGGTCAGGTGAAGGGAATTGGTAAGAAAGATCATGGACTATACATAGTACAAGGGGACCTAATCAAGCTCCAAGGAAGGTGGTCAATAGTAGTATCAGTCCTAGAAGTTAAAGTCATAGTACTTCTGTTGCTAAGTCTACTATTTTGCCCTTTTTACATTTTATTTCTATCTGTGAGTCAGCTAATGTATGGCACAAAAGGTTTGGACATGCACCCATTGATGTAATAAATAGACATAAATCTCTTAGTGCATTAAATAGCAAGGATCATTCCCATTGTACAGTGTGTCCTTTAGCTAAGCACACTAAACTTCCCTTTACTTTAAGTACTACTATGTCTAAATGTGTTTTTGAATTGTTGCACTGTGATATATGTGGACCATACAAAGTCCCCACCTATAATGGAAAGAGGTTCTTTGTTATAGTTATGGATGACTACAACAGATACACTTGGTTGTTTTTGATCACTTCCAAAGCTGATACTATAGTGGTCCTCAGGAACTTTCTTACACAGGTTAAAAATGTATTCTCCATCACTGTTAAAACCTTGAGGACAGATAATGGTTGCGAATTTTTCAATCATGTTTTTAAAAGTTTGTTGGGAGAGCTTGGCATTGTCCATCAAACAATTTGTGTGTGTACACCACATCAAAATGGTGTTGCTGAAAGAAAGCACATAACTATCTTAAATATGGCCATGTTTACTAGGTTTCAAGCGTTTATTCCTCTTACGTACTGGGGTGAATGTGTTTCCACTGTTGTATACATATTGAACAGGCTGCCTTCTAGAGTACTTCAGTTCACATCCCCTTTTGAAAGGTTATATATGCATTCTCCATCTCTGTCTCATTTAAGGGTTTTTGGTTGTTTATGCTATGCAACCTGTCCTAAAGTGTTGGACAAATTTTCTCCTAGAGCAATTCCTGCAGCTCTTATGGGATACTCTTCCACACAAAAGGGGTACATTTTGTATGATCTTCATGGTCATAGTTTCTTTGTTAGCAGAAATGTTATTTTTCAAGAACATTTATTCCCACTTAAGCATGCTAAGGTAGCATCCAATCCTATATTTCTAGTATTGGCCTTAATTCCAAGTGATGACAGTCATTGTGTCTTCCCAGAGGCTACTGATTCCCCTCCACATCAAATATCTATTGTGCCTGAGCCAGTACCTGAAGATTCCACTAGTCCTCCTGTTAATGCAACTACAACTCCACATCATCCTCATGTTATACCAGCTGAATCAACTAGGCGATCCACCAGGGCCAGTAGACCTCCAATTTGGTTACAGGACTTTGTTACTAAGCCTAGAGGCAATACTTGTTTATATCCTTTGGCTGACCATCTCACATATTCTAGGTTGTCCAACTCCTATCAACAGGTGTTAAGAGCATACTCAACTATCTGTGAGCTTGTGTCATACAAAGAAGCTGCTTCTGATCCAGCTTGGGTGAAAGCAATGCAGTTGGAGATTAATGCCTTACAAAGCAACAAGACATGGAGTATTGTTGATCTTCCAGCTGGCAAGAAGCCAATTGGTTGTAGATGGATTTATAAAATTAAATACTTGTCCACTGGAGAGGTGGAAAGGTTCAAGGCCAGACTAGTAGCCAAGGGGTTTAGCCAAAGAGAGGGTCTTGACTATTGAGAAACATTTAGTCCAGTAGCCAAGATGGTTACTGTCAGATCAATTGTAGCTCTAGCTGCTTCTAAAGGCTGGCACATCTTCCAAATGGATGTCCACAATGCCTTTCTCAATGGAGACCTCCTTGAGGAAGTCTACATGGACATACCTTGTGAATTTTCCAGACATGGGGAGAGTCATAAGGTCTGTAAATTACACAAATCTTTATATGGGCTCAAACATGCACCAAGACAATGGAATGTGAAACTAACAGAGGGTCTAGTGAATATGGGATTCAAGCAAAGTCATTATGACTATTCCTTGTTTACAAAAATGGCTGGAAGTGAAACTGTGGTAATACTAGTATATGTAGATGACTTATTAATCACTGGAAACAATCATCAGTTGCTGTGTAACACTAGACTGGAAATTCAATAGAAGTTCAAGATGAAAGATTTGGGGGAATTGAAGTTCTTTCTGGGCATTGAATTCTCTAGGTCCAACAAGGGGATAATCATGTCACAAAGGAAGTATGCCTTAGAGTTGGTGTCTGAATCTGGCCTAGGGGAAGCAAAACCAGCCTGCACACCATTGGAGATCAATCAAAAGCTCACATCAGTCAAATTTGATGAGCACATTAACAATGTACCTGCTAAGGATGATGATGATATTCTAACTGATATTACAAAGTACCAAAGACTAGTAGGAAGGCTTTTATATCTTACTATGACAAGGCCTGATATTGCCTTCTCAGTACAGGTCTTAAGTCAGTTTATGCATTGTCCTAAACAATCACATATGAATGCAGCCCTAAGAGTCATCAGATATTTCAAGAAAGTACCTGGACTAGGTCTCTTTATGCCTGCAGAAGATACCAATACACTAACAGCCTACTGTAACTATAACTGGGGAGCATGTTTGGAAACCAGGAAGTCAGTCACACAGGATACTTGGTTAAGTTTGGAGGAGGACTCATCTCTTGGAAGTCTAAAAAACAGAACACAGTTTCAAGAAGTTCTGCTGAGGCAGAATTTAGAAGCATGGCTGCATGCACTGCTGAAGTAACCTGGTTGATTGGTTTGTACCAAGAGCTGGGAATTTAAATATTCTTGCCAGTAAAAATGATATGTGACAGCAAAGCAGCAATACAGATCGCAGCTAATCCTATCTTTCATGAAAGAACAAAATATTTTGACATAAATTGTCACTTTATTAGAGAAAGACTTTGTCAAGGGGTGATCAAGACTGAGCATGTGACCACTAAGGATCAACCAGTCGACCTACTTACTAAGAGCCTAGGTATGATGAAGCATAATGGGTTGATGGATCAGTTTGGACTAAATAATGTATTTCACCCATGAGCTTGAGGGGGAGTGTTGATCAGTATAGAGAAATAACAAGCTGCATGTATGAGTTAGTTAGTTAGAAGGGTCCAGATCCCAAGAATCAGTTAGTAAGTTTGTTAGAGTCATAAGTGTGTATATATATCTCAATAGCTGATGTAAGTTTCATTCACGTGAATACAATGTAAAGGCAACTCTATGTGAACTCAATAAGATCGCTTCTTTTCTTCTCTTCTTCTCAACTCTTTCTCCAATCACTTAAGCTCCATCAATGGAGTTATCATTTTTTGTGCTCACTGTGTATTTCAATCTCACTTTGTATGCCAACAAATTTTGTATTTCTTTTATATTTTGTATTCATTCTAAAGGTATGTCAACAAGTTATATATTTTTTGTGCTCACTTTGTATGTCAACAAGTTTTGTATTTCATTTTTATTTTGTATTCATTCTAAATGTATGTCAACAAGTTATATATTTTTTGTGTTCACTTTGTATTTCAATCTCACTTTGTATGCCAACAAGTTTTGTATTTTTTAAAATTTTTCATTCTAAAATATTTTTCACTGCCAGCAAAAATCTCAAATCAATTGACTTCAATTCGACATAGATTGAATATTATCAATGGAGTGTTGAAAATCGATATTGTAAATTTGAAGTATAAAAGAGAGAGAAACCATATCAATTTTTATTTGAAACGTAACTGAGGAAGAATTTCAATGATTTTGACCTTATTTGAAATATTTTCTCCATTTTGTTATTAACTAATTGTATCTTTTTCAAATTAAATAAATGAAAAAATACATAAATCAGCAATATAAAAAATTAAAATATTGATATTTTTAATAAATATTGAAAGTGTGGCTACGAGGTCTTATTAAATGCTAAAATATTATTGTTTTGAATTTGTTTTCCTTTTTATTATGGTTTGTTTAGTAAGCCACCCTGATAATTAAATTTGATGTAATTGAATATAATTACATTATCTGATATATTTGGTTGACCATGTAATTATTTGGTCCGCATGTAATTGGGATGTAATTGATAGGAGTAATTACACTCTCCGATCCATAAGAGTGGGCTGTGAATTGTTTGTTATTACAAGTTGATTATTTTTTAATTTCTTCCTTTTATTTCAATTTTATTTTTTTGGTTTTAATTTATTTTTTATTGTTAATACTTTAAATTCTTTTTAATTTTTATTATTCTAATGTTTTCTAAAAATATACTATTTTAATATATATTATTTATATTTTCATTTCCTTATCATTCTCAACATTTACTTTATGTGATTCCAATTTTTCGTATAATCTAAAAAAACTAAAATTCATTAACATAATTTTGTTAGTATTCTCATTTTTAAATTAAAGTAGAATTCATGGCTGAATTAGGTTATGGACTTACATTTCCTTCTCTTTTTAATTATATTTATGTATGTGATGTTGAAATTTGACATAAGAGTATTATATTATTTTTTTTGTTTTGGATTTAGAAATTATGTAATATTTTCAATTTCATTTGTTTTAGGAGTATTGACTCGATATTTTATATTGCGAGCTATTTTTTTAAGTTAGACTTGATAAATTATCTTTTTGTCAAATAATTTTATAATTTTATGACATGATATTTATAATATTAACTCTTTTGTCAAGCATGTATTTCATTATGTTCATAGAAATTTTGTTCTTTTAGTTTTTATGTTTAATTTAATCAAAATATACTAATTTGAAAAATATAAATCAATTATTTATAATATTAGTTAATTTAATTAATATATTTTCATAAGACAATATATATATATATATATATATATATATGAAATATTCAATTTAATATCATTTATAAATTCCCTTTTTGTGTAATACAAAATTTTAATTTTCGATAATGAATTTTTATTTTAAAAATTTAATATAACTTTATGATTACACTTGTGCAACCAAATAGTACAGTTGTAATTACATTGACAAACAAATAGGTTACCGTAATCACTAAGTTGTGTAATTATTGTTTTATGAAAAAAAAAAAAGACTTAGTTTATAAAAAATCAATTTAACTTAACTTTTGAAGAAAAATCATTTTTTTAAAAAGAGAGTCGCCACTTAATTTTTTAAAGAAATTAAGAAAACTTATAATTTTTCAAAAAACTCAAACAGAAAAATCATTTGAAAATACCAAAGGAGTTCGGGTTCAATTTATACTTCGAGAAAGGTTTAAGCATTTGAAGTGCCCGCTAGCGCGCGGTTGACCTACGACTTGACTAACTTTGAAAATTAGTAAATTAAAGGAAGAAGATTTATTTAAAATACAACTTGAAAGGAAATGAGCTTAAAATGATTTTTAAGGAATGATTTTTTTATATTGACAAACAACGTAAATAAAATAAGTAACAAATAAACATAAATATTTTGATTAAACATAAAAAGGAAACGACTATCTTTTGAAAATTTGATTAGATTAAACCAAATTAAAACAAAGGGTTAGAGGGTTAATACAAGTCTACAAATAATAAATAAATAAAGGAAGGAAATAATTCAAACTTGGGCTCTTGAACAAATTCAAATTGTTGGGCCTGTCCCAAACCTATCCTAAACACTAAATAAAAGGATGCAACAATTTGACCTTGTTTTGGCCCAAACTTTTCTTTGAAATCTGTCCATTTTAGCCCTCTTTGTACTGTTGTTGCACTTGGGCATTTTTAGCCCATTTTCGCCCCTGTATATCATGTATACATTTATTGTATATCAGTATATATCAGTGTATACTTAACGTATACATTCCATTTTTTGGACTCTTCCAAGACCTGTTGTTTCGCCTTCTGCCTTGTACACCTGTTCAAACTCGAACAATGATGACGGCCGATTCGCTAAAAAGAGGGGTGTTGGGTTTCAACCCAACTCCAGATGCAAGGAGTGAAGGAGAGGGTCCGATGGACCCAAATCAAGGAAGATCATGCATAAAAAATAATAAGAATTAGTAATTAATTAGAATTGGACACTCACTAAAGTAGCTAAGTATGTAAAATAGTAATAAGATAAATTTTCTCACAATAGCCTGAACAACATTTACTACACATTTGAAGATGACAATGTTGTGATTTAGGATAAGCACACAGAAAGAGGAAATATGAGGTAGAAGGTATCATTATAGAGGAAACAAACAACATAATTTCTTTTAAATATATGACAGAACCAAACAAACTTAATATATATTTTTTTTGAAACACTAACTAGAAAATCTAGCAATTGATACATTAATATCCCTTATTAGACACTAGCAATAACAACTGAATCATTTTCCAAACTGTCCACCAAATTTCATAAATTAATGACCAACCTACTGCAAATGAATTTTTGTCTCTCCAATATATTTCTTTTGATGAAATTCTCTCTGTTAATGGAAGGGGAGTATATATAGGAAGAGAATGGAATCAATTAGGGGGGAAAACGGATGGGAATTTGAAATTTGAAATTCGAATTCCTTCTTGACGATAAGGTTGAAAGCTGGAATAGGTACAACAAATCTCCAACGGATTCAAGAGGAGAGGAAGAACAAACGAGCAAGGAGATTGTAACACTTGGACGATTCTCGAATGTTCTCGTACGGAAAGGAGAGAGAAAGAGGGACGCCGAATCGATTTGCTGAGCTCACTAGAGTTGGACTGGGCTCATGATTGAGGTTATGGGTTTCGTTATCGCGAGGAAGAAGAAGAGTACATGGTCGGTGGTTTGCAGCGTCCCATGTCGGTTGTGGGCTGCTGTATTGGAATGTATTGTTGGGTCTTTTTTATTGAAAAGTGGGTTGTAGTAATGAGTCGTTTGTGGGCTGATAGAATGTCGAATTGGAAATTGGAAAATGGGCTGCTTAATGAATTGGAATGTTGGGTCAAGATTTGGTCAAATTGGATAAAAATGGGTCTTAAAAAGGAAGCCAAGATGTGGTCAATTTGACTTAAGAAAATAACAACACGAATTGCAATTTCGATCAAATTGAGTTAATTAGTGAATCCGGCTAAAGATTAAATAAGACAAATTGATACTAATTAATTAAGAGCTTCTTAATCTTAACTAAATAAATAATTACTTTAATTATAAATCAAATTAATTAAAAAATATAAACTATAATTTAAACTAAACTAATTTATTAAAATATTTAATTAGAAAATAAAATCTTTTGAGATGATTTTCGAATATTCTTAAAATATACTAATTATATAAAAAAAATATTCATTATTTTAAGAATTGAAAAGTGACAAAATTACACAAAATAACCTGGAACTGATTTTGGAATTTTATAAAACTAATTATTTTAAAATGTTTGAAATTGAAGAAGCTAGATGATTAATTTGTATGGTGGAGGTCCAAAATTGGGTGTCAATAAATATTATGTTGATAATTACTACCCTAACTAGTAATTACACCAATTTCAATTACCAGATGGTTTTCCAAACAGACCCTTACTATTGATTTTAAAAAGCATGTATATTAGATATTACATTAAATTCAACTACTATCCATTTTTTTTAGGCAAATGATGGATATGATTATTTTAATTTGAAAGATAATTTTTCATCAATGGTGAAAAGGACCCAATTGACAATGATACAACTTCACAAAACAATGTAAAGTTTAAGCTCAATATTGTTATAGAAAACATAGATCTTCTTAGAACTATGATAAAAGAATCTAACGAAAAAAAGAAATGAAATGTGTGTTTATTGATACTTAACATTAAACATGTAAATTAGGCCCGCCTCCAGTAAGGCCCAGACTTGCACTCAACCCCCTTACTTAATAGACTGGGCCGCTCCGGATTGTTTTTTCCCACAGGCTGATAAGGCCAGCCCGGTAAAAAATCAGTACACGGCCCACCAGTTCAGCGACCTGGAAATCTTATCTTTTTTATTTGGGTCATTATATCCGTTGAGCCACTTTTTCTGAAAGTGGTCGTTGGCCCAACGACCAATTTTTTTAAAAAGTGGCCAAAATCGCTATTTTTAAAAAATGATTCGAAATATGTAGACTTTACAATTTATTAGACACAAATAATTGTAATTTTGTAGCTTTTTATGTTTTGAATTTTATCAATATATTAATAAAGTCAAAGGCTCATTGAGTCTTTGCATTTTTTAATTTCTTTTTTAATAAAATTATTCTTTACTATAATAAGTCAATTATATTAATTAGTATATTTAATATATATGAGAAGCACATATATAATATAATGTAAGTAATCTACTATAATAGATAGTATA